>CAUYPK010006074.1:0-59631 GCA_963574355.1 Loris lydekkerianus | reverse complement strand
GTCTCCTAGTAGAGTTTCATAATATTAATGCCCTCCAAGTTGTACGAAAGTGAAGTTAGGTATTACTTCTCAGACAATATTACTTCAAGTTTCACTTAGTGTAGGATAGATGGACGGGTTGGTGGGTGGATGGATGGATGGATAGGTTGGTGGGTGGATGGATGGATTAATGGATGGATGGGTGGATGGATGGATGGATGGAAGAATAAGTAGAATGGATGTATGTATGGATGGATGGATGAATGAGTTTGTGGGTGGGTGGATGGATGGATGGATGGAAGAATAGGTAGAGTGGATGTATGGATGGATGGATGGATGAATGGGTTTGTGGATGGATGGATGGATGGAAGAATAGGTAGAATGGATGTATGGATGTATGGATGTATGGATGTATGGATGTATGGACGGATGAATGGGTTTGTGGGTGGATGGATGGATGGATGGATGAATGGATGGAAGAATAGGTAGAATGGATGGATGGGTGAGTGAGTGGATGGATGGATGGATGGGTGGAAGAATAGGTAGAATGGATGTATGGGTGGATGAATGGATGGATGAATAGGTGGGATGGATGGATGGGTGGAATAATAGGTAGGATAGATGGATGGATGGGTGATGGATGGATGGATGGATGGATGGGTGGGTGGATGAATAGATGTATGAATGGGTAAAATAGATGAATGCATGGATGGGTGGGTCGGAAGAAGGGTACATGGGAAAATAGGTATAGATGGATGGGTAAATAGTACTTTCTGTGTGTGTGCACACATACATATGTACTTTAGGCACTGAGAAGAAAATAACAGTTGAGCCTATGAATTTATTGTCACCACCAATTCCATGGGACTTGAATTTTAATCATAGTTTTAGCAATGCCTATCCCTCGAAATCATTGCTTTGCTTGTCTTACCAATTAGGGTTAGACTCAATTATAATGTCACACAGAGCTGCTATTTACTGTTAATTCTGGTGAAAATATTAGGCTCACTATTAATGTAAATATTTAATGCACACTGAGAATCAAATATCAGATGAAAAGAGTGATAGACACACATATATTATTTCTTTAAAAAAATTTTAATCATTATACCATGTCATATGATATGTACCATAGTGTAAATGGTCCCCACACGTCTCTGCCCTTTCATAGAGCAAAGCCTTTGTGCCTAAGGAGTCATGCACAGGGAAGAGTTTAGAGTGGTTGAGGGAGAGGTCCCTGGAATCAGCATTGGAGTTCTAATGACATCTCTGCCCTTTAATGGTCACGTGATAATGAAATCATTGCTGCTTCTTCTGAGCATTAGAGATACTAACACTTGGAAGATGGTTTCCGTATGAAGATTAAAGAATGCAACACACCTAAATGCTTAACAGTGCCTGGCCCAGGGTGCAAAATAATGATGCGTAGGTGGTACTGCTTTAGTGTCCATCGTTATCATTTTCATCACTATTAGATATTGGAGGTTGGGATGGAACAAAAATCAAGTGCTCAGGAAATAGGCGAGTTTATAAGTTTTCTATTTGTGCCACAAATGATCACAAACTTGGTGGTTTAACAAGGCAGAAATTTATCTTTCATAGTTCTAGGTAACAGAACTCTGAAGTCAGCACCACCAAGCTGGAATCAAGGTGTCAGCAGGGTCTCATTCCTTCTGGAGGCTCCAGAGAACCGTCTGTCCCTCCTTTTCCAGCTTCTGTTTGCGGCCACCATCGGCTTACAGCCTCCTCCTTCCAAACCCATGCCTCTGTCTTAATGTCGTCTTTTCCTCGTCTGTGTGTCACATCTCCCCCCACCCCTCTCTCAGGATTCTCGGGATGGGATTTAGCACCCGCCTGGATAATCCACGATAATCACCCCATCTCAAGATCCTTAATTAAACCTGCACAAACCCCTTTTCCTTCTAAGTTAACACATTTTTACAGGTTATGGGGCCCTGATATCTCCGGGTAGCCATCATTTAGCCTAATGCAGTGGGTTGGAGGTAAAACTTGACTTTCCATTTTATGAGGAAATGGGCCTAGTCTCAAAGGTTTTATCACGCATGTGCATAGCCGGTGTCAGTGTCTCTGAGGCGTTTTCTGAATAGTGTCTTTTTGTTTTCTGCAGGGTCTTTGCCTCCCCCCCTTTAATATATTTGTAAAGCTTATTTTATGAATAACAATATCCCTGCAGCCAAAAACACATTATTGATCATCTTTGGATCAATATGTAATATTTGTATTTCACTGAATCTTCATGCCATATTTCAGGTTTTGCGTCTTTGTCAATTTTGAAATGATCTGTGGTAATTCCATACTGGGGAGTCGCCAGGTCTTCTTTACCAACTTAATTTTTTCTTGTTATTCCCAGAAAAGCCTTTCTTATCACCCCAGGAATTGCAGAAAGATGATTTTTCACTGATGAGACATAATATAGTCAGTGATATATTTGTTACAAAAATATCTTTTTCTATTGAAGTCCAAACTTAAATTTCCCTGTGTTCATTTGCTTTCTCTGTTTTTGAGTGCTCTTAAAAATACATTTGCAGTCACGATTGCCTGGGTAAGTTATAAATCCTAGATATTAGAATTTTTATGCTTTAGAAATAATAAATGAGGGCTTACCAATTAAAGATAAAAAATTACTTGGCTGGGGAGAGTAGAATATTTTATCAGTATTATTAAAATTTAAGGGCAGCTGAAATGCCACAGGAATCTTTGTATAACATTTTAGTTTAAAAAGTTGGCTTAGGGATGAGTTACATTCTTTTCTTCAATTTTACATCAAACAGGATATTATATAAATTTTTTTAAAAAGAGCAGAACTCTTGTTGAATCAAATACAGAGCTTTTCTTCAGTTGTAGTCATGTGATTTTATCCTTTATATTTGGAAATCACTTCTTTGTGCATCTTGGGTCCATAATAATTATAGTCTTCTCCTTCTTGAAATAATGTTAATACCACACATGGGATAAATAACCTCATGCGATTTATTATAGATGCAAAGATTTTAAAAACATTGATATTTAATCTATCAGCACTTCTGTTATCTATGTATAAGCATATAATTTGTGGATGACCACAATAACTTTTTTAGTCTCATTGTTGTTTTTCTCTATTTTCTTCATTTTTTAGAAGTTCATTATCCTTAACAGCTCTCTGGAGCTCTGTTTTTGTTTTTTCTCCGTAGGTCATTGTGACTTCTTTGCAGCATCATCACAATTCTCCATAGCTTTGTAAATAACCTCTCTAGAAATTGATGATTGCTAAGGAATTACATAAAATTTTAGGTAGGCACTAAAAATATACGTATGTAAAATAAAATAAAAGATTGCCTTTTCAGAAGATGATCCTATTTAGGGGAAGCAGAATTCTGTACCCTGCACAAACACAATTGATACCTAAGTAGTATGCATTTTTAAGCAGTCATTTGTGAAATGATGTGGACTTAATGGCAGATTAAAACAACTACCCGCTGGGCTGTTTCAAAAAACAAAACCCTCCAATTAAGATGGATCCATGGAAATGTGAAATCAATCCGCCATAACACGGAGCACTTTCTGTGAGAAGGACACTCCGCTAGTGACATGAAAGGGGAAAAGAAGACCTGGGTGTCATCTCTGTGCTTAAGAGACGTATAATCTAGATCAGCGATTTTCAACCGGTGCGCTGTGAAAAATTTTAAAGATCATTAATTAAATTATTTTCGGAAGAAGTTCAAGCACTGTAAGTATGTTCTTTTTTTCATTCTTTTTTTTTTTTTTTTTTAAATTTGATCAACATAATTTAAGTGTGCCACGCAAGTGTAATTGCAGATTCAAGTGTGCCGTGAGATAAAGAAGGGTTGAAGATCACTGGTGTAGAGCACTTTTGTCACTCCTCCCCCAGGGGGCATTTGGTCCCAGTGCAAAAGGGCAGCTTTCACCACAAAGAACTATCTGGACCCAAAGGTCAGTAGTGTTGAGGTCACAAAACCCTGGTGTAGCACATGTAGAAAGAGTTCTATATTTCAAGGCAGTCATGATAGGGACCAGCATACTTATGGGGGTTCAGAGGAAGGAAGAAATTCTTGTGGGTTATGTTGGGTGAATGTGAAGGTCAGACCTCATGCTAGAGGTAGGAAATTTGGTTTGCCTTGAAGAGTGGGCAGACATAGAGTATGAGGGCATTTCACAAAGAGAAATGGCAACATGAGAATGATACTCGTTCCTTATCTGTGAGTATGTACACACACAGATTCTGAGTAGTTAGAACAGAAACGCAGTGTCACATCAGGGTCGTGCCCACTAACCTCATGTCAGCCTTGGGACAGCCACTTTCTTAAGGCTCAATCAGTGGTCCAGCCTTGTCAGAACCAATTCTGGGGTAAACTGGGATGGATTTATGAACTCCTTGAAGCCCTTGAATAGGAAACAGACTTCACCTGATATACAGAGTGGGCTGTGAGACCACTGAAACCTTTTGAATTAAGGAATTTCTAAGAAAATTCTTCACCCTACTTCTACATACTTTGTCAGTACATTTATTAAAAGGATATTAAGCATATACAGTAGAACCTCGGTAGCTGACCACCTCCCTACACTGACCATTTCTTTAAGTTGACCTAATTTTCATGTACCAGACATGCATCATACATATGTGTCCATTAGGAATTAGGCGTAATGCCTCGTGGTGACCACCTCCTTGTGTTGACAGTTTGTTACCGTCCCTTGGGTGGCCAACATACAGAGGCTCTACTGGAATTGAATCTTCTCATAAGGCTGTGCCATTGCAGCCTTATGCAGCAAAGCCCACAACTATGGCTTTTGAAAAATATGTCTTCTAAATAAATTGGATATTTCTAATATCTGTGTTTTGTGGTGACAGGGCAGGAGAAAAACCTGATGATGAAGGCAGTATTTTAAGGAGTTTAATTTTGGGGCAATACACAGAATAATTTGGAATGAGAAGAAATAAGAAAGGAAGACCTTTTTAATTGCTTGGGTACAGGCAGTGGGATCAGAAATAGAGACAAGTTAGAGGTGTGATTATTCAAGAATCAGTGCAATCTAATCTCTCTCATCTTGCCTTAAGTGATTTGACAAAAAGGGATCAGTCTATGGATTGGTAAAAATAATTCACATAAAATACCTGGCCCAGAGGAGAAGTGGTTTTAAACATAAGAGATATATGCTAAAGGAGTGACTATGAAAGAATTGGTACAATCTAATCTCTTTCATTTTCCATTAACTGATCGGATGAAGAAGTAGTTAGCATTATGGATTGTAGGAAATAATTCACACAAAACATTGGCTCATTGGAGGAATGTTTTTGAAACCAATAGCTGGTATATTTCACTCCTGCCAGTAGCTAACTGATGCAGATTAACCCTTGAATCATCATTATTATGAAGACGATAATAAATTGCACGGACTTACAAAATTCTCACTGTAAGGACTATATGATAAGATTCACTGTAAGCATTAAGAACATTGTCTGGAATCTGAATGTGAAGATAATAAATATTATTTACAATGTTTATCCAATACGTGAATTCCAATAGAGAAATAAAAGATTGGCATGTGGTGTGTTTATCACTTGAGTACGTAAAGGGAATCATGTAAAGAGTAAGTTTTGAGGTGAGAGGTGGAGTGGAACCAATTTTACATGTCCAGGGTTTGATATAAAGACAGTACATGTCAAAGCAAAATGCTTAGCAGGCATTTGGAGGATGCAACATCTGAGAGACCAAATCTGTGTAGAATGAGAATTTGAGCTAGGAAGTGTGGCATAAAGTTGCTATGTCCATTATTTAAGTCTCTGTTTATTTATTTATTTATTTTTTTTGCCTTACTAACTTTATTAGGTCCTAGGCCATGAAACTCAATACAATGTACATGTATCGGTCAGCAATTGGCACCATAATGCTGTCTAACAAAGCATCCTAAAGTGTTGCTCATTTATTTTTCTTACTCACGGATCCATGTGAGTGCAGTTGTAACATGAGTTCAGCTGTGTGTCAGGTGTCTTTCATCCTCCTTGGACCAGAGCATGTTGCTCTCATGGTGATGGACAGGAGTACAAGGCTAATTGAGAAGCATGTTTCAAGCTTTTGTGTACACCACACCCCCTCCTACCCTGTTGGCCAAAGCATGTTATGTGGCCAAAACCAAGGTCAAGCATCAATGTGGCCACCAGGTAAGGAAGGGATTTTGAACACTACAAGAGTGAAAGTCAGGACCAGTGATTCACTTTAACACAGACACATAACTGGAAATACTGGGCAGAGGTGATTTGGGGGAAAGCTTACGTGTTTATGAATAAGAGACCAAAGCAGCTGGCACCAATTCCTGGCCCTCTTTCATGCCTCCTGTATGGTCTTGTGGCAGCCATCATGTGGTCATGTTGAAAAGGCCAGACAGCAAGGGGACCCAGCCATAGTATTTTCCTGCATGGAAGCAAGGGCAGAAATTGCCTGTCTCCAGATGTATTGATATTGGAGGCTGGAAGCTGTGCTTTCTGCTACTCACAGTGAAAAGCAATGCTAAGGACACTGTAAGGGTATGAGGAGGGGAAGAGGGGAAATTCAGCTGAACCTTGGGTCTCGCCTGCATTTGGAGTACTGGAGCTGTGCCATGCCTGGTGTGTAACATACACTCTAGCAATGTTTGTCGTCTGGGATTGATTTGAAGGAGTCAGAGAGGCTGTGTTCCCTGCTCCTCTTTACACCTATTATTCCACTGCCAGGCCATTCTCCTTTGCTCCCATCCCAGAGAAACCTGTATCACCACCAGCATAATAATGACATTGTATTATCATGATCTGAAACCCTAGTGTGGATATCCTGCTGTTTTAAATAGAGCACATTTCTGTCAAAGAGATTTCACTTAGGACTAAGCGTGACTATTCAAACTATTGCCACCTGGGGAGAAAGTCTTTATTTACCATTCTTCCTAGATGTCAGTCTCTAGATAGGTATGTACTCTTTTTTTTTTTTTTTTTTTTTCTCTATCTCTCTCTTCGTCTTCTCTCATATTCACAAAGAAAAAAAAGTTTGTGTTATTACGAGGTGATCTGATGTCAACAAGGAAATTCTTCTCTCATTGGTCATTTCATAATTAGACTCTTAGATCAATGCTATTTCTATAGTATGTGTTTGGGAATCCTCTTGCAGATGGTATTAAATTGTATGACTGCCTTTGAAATTGAAGGCAATGAGAACATTTTAGAACATTTTAGCAGGAGTATCATCATCTATGTGTGTGCATAGCTTTTATAGTATAATAAGGCAATAGTTGCCTCAGTTGTACTGACATCCCATTTTTCTGATGGAACATTGCCAGTTTGAATCTTGATGGCACAAAAGTTTTCTTGGAGAGGAATATAACTGATGGATCACTAATATTGCCCTTAGTTCAATCTTCTGATACTGTTTTTATCAGACAGATAATGAAAACAACACTGCCTTGTCTCTCGGCACTAAATCCCTTTGCAGTTTCTTTCAGAGCCTTTTCTGGTTTGGGATGACCAACATGTCAGACGCTTGTGAGAAATTGTTGGCAGATGGTGGGGTAGAAAAGTCTAAATCTTAGGATTTCATTGTCCATTACAATTTAATAAATAAAAATGAGAGAGGCTTGCATAGAATTGCAAACTTTTTGTTTTCCAAGAGAAAAGCACTGGAAAAAAAATTGCTATTTATGATCATGATGACTTTATAAAATAAAGTGTATTTAATGCATATAAAATAGGATATCACAATGGAATGGCCTTTTCATTTGTGAATGTTGGTTACCCAAGGGGTGGACTGTAGTGGTATTGCACTTCTCTACATAACATCCATTTCATTCCTCTGCCCTTGAATAGCTGTCAGGAGGCATAAGAGCACTGAGCTGAAATGAATTCTGCAAGTAGCATCTCATTAATCCAAGCCAGGTTTTTTGTTCTGTGGGCCATGAAATCTTTCTTGCAACTAGTTATTATTTCTCCAAAATTTACTTACAGACTTTAGTTACAAAAATAGGCATTGGTCTTGGTTTGGCTGTAGGGTCATAATTTTCTAACCCCTGATATAACCACCCATGATACGTCTTCTGGAACTCAGGCCTCTGCTATCCCCAGTATGTCCCTCTCCTAGCCCACAAACGTGGTTTAGGGATAGGGAAATAAAACAGTGCACGTTAATGAAACATGAAGGTCTGCTAATTAAAGTTTCCTTGTTCCTGAGATGGCCACAGAGACATACTTCCTTTCCCTGCAGTGGAAATTTTCTTGCAACCTTAACTGTTGTGGCCAGCTTACTTTCTGCTTGGAAATGAAGCTAGTGCAGGCCAGGATAGGAGCAAAGGGAACAGCAAAAGAGAAATTAATGGGCTCCATTGGTTGTGTTAGCCCACGGAGTTCATTACTGTTTAGTCAGCTCTGAGTTGGGTGTTCTGTTATTTGCAAGTACACATGTCTTAGCCAGTAGAGGAGAAAATGGACCCCTGTGAATAAGATATTACCCAGAATTTAAAGAAGTGGGAAGCAGAAATAGATGAAATCGAGTGACACAGGAAGAGAGATTCTGGGTCCCTCCTCAATAAAGGTACTGAGATGATCTCCAGGGGCAGGTGCACGAATCCTTTTCAAAAGCTAGGGTATCAAGCATATGATTTGAATTAGTAGGGTGCATCTCCAAGATGCAAAATCCTTCTGCACCTCCAAACTTCATAAAGTCTGATACTCTCACTAAGGCTTTCTTGAAGTGGTTCTGCACAAAACAAGGCTAAGATGCTGAGTTATATTCTTGGGTAAGCTAGCTCAAGATGAAAGGGAGCCTCCAGGGGAAGAGTGAGAGTCTAGAGGCTAGAAAATTTAAGCCAGAAATGAATACTGAGTGTGTAAATTCCTGGGAATTTGTGGACATCTCTGGAAGGACACTAATCATACACACACAATACATGACAATTACCTTTAAAACCCAGAATACAGGTTCACCTTCATCCCCATATTGGTTACATATTTTAGATGATGAGTAATAACAACCATTTCCATCTGGCAATATTGGGTCACCTTTTGCTATGGTTTGAATATGCCTCTGGCATAATTCAGGTGTTGTCACTGTGATAGTGTTAAGAGGCAGGGCCCATCCTCCTTCATGAATGTGATGAAGACGCTTATAAAAGAAGCTTCATGGAGCATTTGGGTCTTTTGCACTCCTGCCTTCTGCTGTGGGAGGACATGGTGCTCCCACCCTCTGGAAGATGCAGCCTTCATGAAACAAATGAACGTGCTGACACCTGGAAGTCCCATCAACCAGGAGAGTAAGTGGCAGGCATGGAAGCCACCTGCATCTCGGGAGGCAGCATGCAAAGCCCACATGCAGAGAGAAGGTGAGAGGCAGGGAAGCCACTGTATGATCTAGCTTCCCTTGCACCAGGTCACAGCCAGCTGATGGCCCCTTGCTAACCCCTTAGGTGGAGCTTGCAGGATTCCTCTGTGGACATTCCTGGATCTTCGAGGTCCTGAGTATACGAACACAATCACAGATTCCCAGCATTTCTGCCAGTTTGGGTGCTGATTTGGCTGTGTTCTCACTATGTGTCCTTGAGCACATCCTGTAAAGTCTCAGTACCCAGTTTTCTTGCTGTAATGCCAGTGTTTTCATTTGGCCAGACTGGGGAGAAACTCAGGCATGGAGCGCAGGTGTAACATGCTTTGTTTAGCTCACACAAAGGCAGGAGGAGCAAGAATAGCAAGTCCGCCCCAGCAGCGGGTCCCTCTGCACCTTTATATGCAGGGGAACAAAAGTGGCACCATGCCAAGAGCAGTCATATAAGCATGACCTCACTGGACATAGCTGTGGCTGTCTAGGAGCTCAAGGCACCTGTGGCAAGGCCATAGGTAAGAAAGACCAAATACTTTTGTGTGTCACTGCACTTACCCATGAATGTCTGCTCTTGTGCAGCTGTGATGCTGTTTAGTGACAATCGAACATAATTAATGCCTTGCTGACATAACAGCTTTCCCATGAAGAAAGTGGCCTCTCTGGTTTTGCTTACTGTCTCCCACCCTTTCACTCTCAGCTTTGGGGTGGCGAGTGACCACCAGGAGTGCTTGCTGTTGTCAGAGACGCCTGGTCCTGATGGTCTGGCCTGGCTGTGTTCTCCTGCCTGAAACTTGCAGGACTTCCTTTGTCGGGAGCTGATCGGGAGCTGAGCAGGTTGGCACTGGCTTACCTTCGAAAGATAACAGACCTTGGTTATCCTCTTTTTCTCTTTGCATTTTTATTGAGGTGAAGTTCACGTAACATAAACATTATACATTTTAAAGTGAACAGTTCACTGGCATTTGCAACATTTTGCATGAGTGCAAACCTAGTTCTAAGCCATTTTTGTCATTCTAGAAGGAAATTTGGACCCATGAAGAAGTCACTTGCTCCTTCCCACCCCCTCCAGCCTCTGGCATCCACTAATCTGCTTTCTGTCTAGGGTTATTTCCCTCCTGGGTATTTCATATTAATGGAGTCATTCAATATGTGGCTGTTTGTACGTGACTTCTTTCAGTTTAGCACAGTGTTTTTTCAGGTTCATCTTTATCATAGCATGTGTCAATGCTTCATTCTTTTTATGGCTAAATAATATTCCTCTGTATGGGCATACCACATTCTGTTTATCCATTCATTAGCATTTGAGTAGTTTCTGCCTTCAGGCTTTTGTGAATAGTGGCTGGGAACAAGTATTTGCTTGAATTCATGTGTTTAGTTCTTTCGGGTGTTTATCTAGGAGTGGGGCACAGTGTATTATGTTTAACTTATTGGGGAACCACTGGAGTGTTTTTCCATAGCCACTGCACCATTTCACATTCCTGTCAATGGCCCATGAGGTTTCTGGTTTCTTTGTAAGGGTATTTCTAATGTCTGCTTTCCTGAGGGAGTGCTGGAGAGAACTGCAGTGTCCCTGGTCAGCTTGCTGCTTGTGAGATCTTGGGTGGCTCATGTAATTTGTCTGAGCCTCAGTTTCCCCATAGGTATAGTAAGTCTAATTGTAAAACCTACACCATGTTTATTTTATTTTATTTTATTTATTTATTTTTTTGGTGAGAATTATATAAGGATGTCATCTTGGCTTGATAAGTATTTGGTGTTTATAATAATTATCTTTCTCATTAATTGTTACTATTATTTTTGCTTTTCATTCCCTGCCTCTTTTTATTCTCTTGCTGACACTTGGCTTGTAGCCCTGAATTCAGAATGCTGAGTGACCTTCCTGCACCTCGAAGCCATCCTTGTTTTCCTCTTGTGCAGACTTCCGTCTGGATGCTGCTAATACCCCATAGTTGCCCCTTAATTTTTCATCAGAACATTTCTGGTGTATGAGGATGGATACCCCGGACCTGGACTGGGGGCTGGTGACCAGCAGAGAGGAGGGTGAGGACGCCAGGGCCCTTGTGTGCTGCAGATTTATTCTTATTATATCTTAAAACTGCTATACTTTATCTTATAGAAAAGCATTTTGTAATTTTACATTCTACTTGATGATTTGACCATGTGTTAACAATCCACAGCACCACAACAAAAAAACTAATCTTCATGTTCCACCCATGTGTCAGGAGCACGTGAGGTCCAAGTTTGCCCTTGACCTCCGGATACAGCTTTGTCGACCCCTGGAAGTGTGAGCATCAGCTGTGCAAGAACTTCAGCACACACAAGAAACACCTAGAAACCTGGTCAAAATGTAGGGTTTGAGGCTCTGCTGTGAGACAGAGGCTTCCTGTGTCTGCCGTGGGCTCAGGAGTCTAAAGTCCTAACAGGCTACACTGCAGGCATGAAGTAGGCTCACCTGTCCACGTGGAGGACTACCTCTGGTGCTCTGGGGACCACCTTTGGTAAAACATCAGGCTGGATGATAATGTTTGAAATCTGGGTCCAACCTGCTTCTCTTCATCTCAGGCTACCTCTTACACCCAGCACGCCCCAGTCCCCAGCTTCCAAGGATGACCTCTAGGATGACCGATGATTACATCTGCCTTCCATTGTGTCCCACAGTGTCGTTCCACTGGCCATGATGTGTCCCTGCCTTGTCCAGAGGAGCACTGCTGCTCACACACATGGGGCTCAGCTCAGTGGTGTGCGACCTTCCCTTTGGGCACTTAGCAGAGTGTTGTGATTTCCATGGTGGGAGCTCTTGGGGCCAAGGATGCCTGAGGCCACTCTAAGTCCTAATTTACTAGCTGTGTGAACTTGAACAAGTGCATTCATCTCTCTGAGCGCAATTCCTCCTCTGTAAAACAAGGAAAAAAGAGGAGGCGGTACCTATATCTATAGGGTGACTGCGGGATTAAATAAGGTAATACCTGTAATAGGCCTAGGATGAAGTTACTATCCAATTAATGTTTTTATTATTTTTAAATATTTTGCAATTACTTGATTTCAGTTCATCCGTTAATCTGTGAGCTTCTTGATAGCGGGGAAGACTCCTCGATTTGTATGTCTATAAAGTGAACACGCACATACAAACATGCCCATAGACATCTACATCTCATTTTTATTTTATTTTACCTTTTTAATTTCAGTTTAATATGATGGAACAGATGGTACAATGTGTGTGTTGGTTAGGTAAAGTCCATGTCATAGTTGTACCCCTCACCTGGGAGGTGCCACATACACATACAAGGTGCCTGTTAGGTGAGAGCTCACCAATTCCCCTCCCCTCTCCCCACTGCTTCACCCTCTGCCCCCAACTTGAATTTAATTTTGTTTTTCTTTTGTGTGGATGATTCACAGCTACATTTTTAAGGGAGCTTTCTACATGCTGGGTATTCTTAAATCAACAAAGGAATTTTGTGAACTCCCTAATCCTTTTCCTTGCTGTCTTCGCCATTTTCTCATTTGCGTTAATTGATGCTGACATAATACCCTGCCTTGTAGCACCTTCCTGCATTAGCCATTCCTCAGCACCCTCGTTCCTTCATTTGTGCTGTGCTGAGTAGGCCTCCTCACTACACCTGTGTCCCCGTGATTGACTGACATGGGGTGGGGGGCATGTGCTAAGTTAGCAGCTGGGCCTCAGGGCTCTCCCCTCACGGAAGAGTAGGTAACTCTTATCTTTCCAGTAAATGGGAAGAAAAGGCCAGGGAATCTTTTCTTTCATTCTGTGGGATTGCAGAAGGTAATCTATGTGGCTGTGTGTATGTGTAAAAATATCCTCTCTGATTAAAGCACCAAAAACTGCTGCCAGTGAACTTCAGGGTAAATAAATGCGCTATTAGTTAAAAATACCGAGAAACCACAAATAGAAAAACAAAGCTGTTTTTCAGCAACCTTTAAAAAATAACTATTGCAAATATACAGAGGGTGCCAACGAATATATACACATTTTAAGAAAGGAAAACTGTACTAAATTTGTCATCCTCAAGTCACGTTTGATTTCTGCAGTATAAGAGGTGCTCAGTGTGACTTCGTGTTCATTTTCTATTGTCAATATATACTGAGTATTACAATGTTGATACAGTTTTTTTTTTTTTTCCTTTCTCAAAATGTGTATATAATATTTTGGCATGCTGTATATAAACCCCTGTTCTTAGAGAATACTCGCCTTAGTAACATACGTGTCTATAGGAAGAATCTTTGCTGTAACTTTGAGAGATACTTTGCAAGCATTGTAAAATGGTTAGGAGACTCCTCAAAAGGCGAAATGCAGAATTACTATATGTGATTGAACAATTCCAGTCATGGGAATATACCCAAAAGATTTGAAGTCAAGGGGTTGGACAGATTTGTATACCAGTATCCAGTGACGTTATTTGCAATAACAAAGAGTGGAAACAACCCCCAAATCCATCCATGGATGGATGATGGATAAGAAAGGTACAGTGTATATGCACAATGGAGAATTATTCATCCACAAAGTGAAATGAAATGCTGACATATGCTATAACGTGGGTAAGCCTTAAAACCATTATGCTAAGTGAAAGAAGCCAGATACAGGAGAACAAATATTACATGATTCTACTCATAGGAGGCACAAAAGTAGTCAAATTTATCTAGAGAGAGTAGAAGTCACATCGGCTGGGGTGGGAGGATGAGCATTATTGTGTAGGGCAGTGTTTTCCAACCATTTTATCTCATGGCACACTTGAACCTATAGTTAAACTTCCGTGGCACACTAGAATTATATTGATCCAAAAAAGAGTGAAGAATAGACTTACTGCACTTTGGACTTCTTTTGAAAATAATTTAATTAATGATCTTTAAACATTTATGAGGCCCACCTAAGACACTCTTACAGCACATCGGTTGAAAATCGCTAGTTTAGTGAGTACAGAGTTTCACTTTGGGAAGGTGAGAAAGTTCCAGAAAATAATAGTGGTGGATGCACAACATTGTGAAGGTGCTGAGTGCCACTGACCTCTACATTTAAAAATAGTTAAGAGGTAAATTTTCTGTTCGGTATATTTCACCACAAGAAAAAAAATTAACAGCTTAAAAAAAAAAAAGAAAAAAAAATTGAAGAAGCAGCAAGGCTCTTCTTGTGATTAAAGGTACCTTCCCTCTCTGAGCCACACTTGGTTTCTAGCTGCCCTAGAGTTGGAAACTGGTGACCCCCAAGCCATAACTGAGCCCTAGAGGTGTTTTGTTTAAACCACATGGTTTAAGTTTGTATTCATTTGTCAACATTTTAGTAGGAAGTATTTGGCATCAAAATCTAAAACTAGATTCCCATTTCTCTTCAAAACTGGATGGTCCATCCATGCAGGATCCACATCCCTTATGCCACCCTGCACCCCTCTAAAGGAGCCCCTGCCACTCAGCCCCCTTGGGCACCTGGGCCCCAGGGCTGCTATGAGTTAGGCTGAAAGCTTTCACACTTCTCAGAGGGGTCATGGCCTTCATACTGGGCTTTCAGATTTGATTATTGTCATGTACATGAGCTCTCAGTGGCCTCCAAGGATTGGCCCCAAGGCTGTTTTATATCTTCACTACAGTCTGAGACCTGTTAGTTCCAGAGCCCACTGTTGCCAAACTCAACTGTTTTACACATCCAATTAATTTAATTTCATTTAATTTTAAAAAAAACTAGATTATCATGGGGGCATGTGTGATTAGGTTATGTATTTTGCTTCTGTAGGCTTAAAGCCCAAGTTGTAGGTGTGTCCTTCACCCAGGAAGTGTGCAGTGTACCCCTGCAACGGACCTGAGACATTTGCACTTGAATGTTCATAGCAGCACAATTCACAATCGCAAAGATGTGGTAGCAACCCAAGTGCCATGAATGGATTAATAAATTGTTGTATGCATACCAGGAAATAGTATACAGCCATAAAAAGATAGAGATTTTGTATTTTTTGTAACAACCTGGATGGAATCAGAGACTATTTTCCCAAAGTGAAGTAACATAAAAATGGAAAAACAAACACCACATATACTCAGTACTAAATGGGAACTAGTAGAGTAATGCCTACAAGCTCACATCTAATTAATCTGAGAATACTCTGAACATGCTGATTTTTAGCCATGGAGAACCTGCCTGATTTGCATACCCTACCAGCAGTTATCCCTTGGGGAAGGGGGGCCTTGCAGTTATGAGGCCCTCAGGTTTCTCCAGCCCTTCCAGCTCTCTGACCCAGACTCTCTATCAGCCACCTAGATAAGTAACCACTCCTGGCCATGGCCCCTGTTCCCTTCTGGATCTCAGCCTTTTCATGAGAGCCAGTGGACACACACATTCCTTCTCACTCAGCCCTGTCCAATGGCCGCCCGGTAAAGCTTGCTGTGTGCTGCTGCCTCTTGTGGTCTTCTTCCCGGGGAAGGTCTCTCCTCTCCCTGTAGAGACAGGAAAAGCAGTGGAACGGCCCTCGAGGATCCTTGTAGAATCCTTCCCAGAATCAACCTCATTTACAATTCCACTTGGATATTTTACAAGGGGCTTTAAAATGAAGATAACACTTGAGTAGTTTATGGATGGCAGGATGGCATCTTCCTGGGGTACTTCTTACTGGTCAAGGATTAAATTCGTGGGAAATATGCACGAGCTGATTTGGCCTCATCGTAGGTTCTGAATCCAAGGTGAAAAGGCAGTCAGGGGAAACAGGTGCCTCACCTGGCTTGATGGTTCTGGTCGGTCAGGATCTGCAGGAAACAGTAATACAATTACCATCCGTGGCTGGCTCTCGGTGGGATGTTCTCACAGATCAGTGGCAAAGGGTTGGAAGGCAATTTTTCCACCCATTATATTGTAAGATGTACAAACCTTCCTACTGATACTGCTGGAGAGACATTTTATAAAGCATTATGAGAATGCTATTTAAAAAAAGAAATGATTTCCAGTTAAGTAACTTTTGGCATTAAAATTGTAAAGCTATAAAAAAGAGGGGACAGTCCTCCATAATAATTGCTTCTCAAGGAGCTTAGTTTGATTGCCTTATAAACAACGTTAACTTCATTCTCTTTTTTTTCTCCCTCTGACAAATGAGAAAAGAATTGTGCGATTCATTGAACAGTCAGATTTTCAATATGGTGCTTACTTGTGTTTTCCATTCCCACTTCAGCCGGGAAATCAAATACAAGGGATTAAATACCCCATTTGAAATGTAATGGAGAATTACACAGCACAAGGAAAGTTCACTAATATGTAAATATGGAAGACCTCATTCATTCAGAGTTTCTGGATAATACTTGAGAATGCTAACAGATTGAGCAAAGGTGACATCCCCTGCTCAGGTCATTGGTGTTGGCTGTCCCTGACCTTCCTGCTGGTGCCATGAGACTCATTTTCTGTCAGTCATTATAGCTAATAGTGGCCGTCCATTTATCGTTTTCTGTGTCCCAAGCCTAGTGCTTTTTTATTCATTATTTTACCTAAACTTTACAATTTTGTGAAGTAGATAGAAGCAGACAAGGATAGTTAAATAATATGCTCAAGATCACAGACATGGTACTTGGTAGAATCAAGTTCCAAATCACCTTCCACGTGACGGCAGCATATGTGTGTACACTCTATAAGAATAGGTCCTGCGGGCCTCTCTCCCTTTACTTTGTAAATACATTCAGAGGTCTGGTTTCGAGTAGAACAGGATCCACATCCCTTATGTAGGGTTAAAGCCCAAGTTGTAGGTGAGTGCTTCACCCAGGAAGCGTGCAGTGCACCCCTGCAACAGACCCGAGACATTTGCACTCAAGAATGTAAATATATTCTCCATTGGTTTCCAGTAGAACAGGTTACATATTTTTTTTTTTTTTCCCCCACTCTGGATTTTTCCAAAACCCAGAGACATAACATTCACACAGTAGCCGACGTTTACATACGTCAGGGGGTATCCTAGAGCTGCAAGCTGGAGGAAGGAAAGGACCCTAAAGATAACATCCAGCCCTTATCATGAAAAGCCAGATTACAAAGAAGTGAACACGTCAGAAACAGATTATCCCTTGTTCCAGATACTAGGGAAAAGTCAACATAGTTTTGAGATAGAAAGTACTCACTGAATGGGACATGAGGGAAGACTCCCTGAAAGCATGGTGTTTTTGTCAAGACTTGGAGAGAGGGAAGGGTGAGCTTTACTAAGAGTATGGGAATAGCATTCTAGGCGGAAGGAACAGCTACTGCAAAGGCCTTGAGTTAGGAACCAGTTTGACCTCTGAGAAACTGAAAGGAAGCCAGCGTGGCTTGGATAGAGTAAGGCAGCCCTTGCTGAGAGTCAGCAGTTTGGCTTAAAAGAGAAAAGATGAACAAACATTTTCTATCTCTCAGATTATTTCCCGTCCCCCTTTTAAAACATTATTTTCTCTCTCTCCATTGTTTTTCTACTGTTCTACTTTATTCGAGCACCTGTTCCAGTTGCTATTCATTTAAAAATGAATGCTCTCTGTTGATTTTGGCCTTTTAATCCAAGCAATCTTTGAGCACTATATGCCAAGCCCTGAGGAAGGCGAGGCAGGGACTCAAAGATGTAAAGTGATGTGTCTGTGTGTCTTAGAAACACGTAGCTTTGGATTCCAAAAGTGAAAATTAATTTGACCTTGTGGAAATGAATCGCGGGTTCGCTGGTGGTGAGCCTCTAAAGAAGATTCATGTGGGACCTTTGCAAATAATTCTGTTCTCCAGTCAATTTTAAACCACCCTGCATTCTAGCAAGGACAGTTTATGGCTTTGTTCACATCGTAGATTTAGAAATCAAGACCCAAGAAAGGTCACGCCATTAAATAAATGTTCAACATTCAGGGTGAGATAGGACATTAATAACAAATATTCAGTTGAGCGATATTAACTTGCTACCTCTGTGACAGCTATTTTGGTTTGCATTTGTGAAAAGCATAAAAATATTTTTTTTCATATTTTGGATGGAAAGATAAGGAGGTTTATGACCTAAGCATTTTCTCACTTCAGAGAATTGTATAAGGGAAATATGCCCTGATTAATATACTTGGGGGTACCAGAAATGTGTTTTAAGCCCTCTGTAATCTGGCACTGGTAAATTTTAATGTGTCTAAGGATGCTCTAGTGTTGCGCTGTCTGATAGAATACCTACCAGCCACATGTGGCTTTTGAACAAGTGAGATATGGCTAGATAAAAATCGAGGTTTGCTCTAAGTTCATTCTTTATAGTACACTCATGCTTTTGAAGACTTAACATGAAAAAGAATTAAAATATCTCAATGACTTCTGTAGGAATTATATAGTGAAATGACAATCATTGGATATAGTGGGTTAAATGTAATACATTATTAAATTAATTTAATTTGTTAATTTATACCTTTTTAGAAAAAATGCAACTGCTAGAAAATTGAAACTCAAAAAATATGGCTTTGCATGATTTTTTTATTGTCCTGTGTTACTATAGAAAGGCATCTGGCCTGGCACGGTGGCTCATACGTATAATCCTATTGTTTTGGGAGGGTGAGGCAGGACGATTACTTGAGCTCAGGAGTTTAAGACCAACCTGAGTGAGAGCAAGACCCCAGCTCTACAAAAATGGAAAATTTAACTGGACATGGTGACACACACCTATAGTTCCTGCTACTTGGGAGGCTGAGTCAGGAGGATCACTTGACCCTAGGAGTTTAAAGTTGCTGTGAGCTAGGCTGATGCCATAGCACTCTAGCCTAAGCAACAGAGAGAGACTCTGTCTCAAATAAAACAAAAACAAAAACAAAAACAAACCCTAAACAAAAGATTTCTTTGTCTAGTTGTTGTGTCCTTCGTGTGCAGAACCTTTTTAGCTTGATCATGTCTAGTTTATTTATTTTTGATGTTCTTGCAATTACAATGGGGTCTTCTTCGTAAAGTCTTTTCTCAGCCAACATTGTCAAAAGTTAAAACCACACTTTATTCTAGAGTTTTTATTGTTTCATGTCTTAGATTTAAGTCTTTTATCCAGCATGAGTCAATGTTTGTAAGTAGTGAGAGGTGTGGGCTTACAGTCTTTTACTTGTATTATGTATTTTACATGTATACCATGGAATACTATTCAGCCATCAGGAAAGATGGAGACTTCACATCTTTTGTATTTCCCTGGATAGATTTGGAGAACATTCTCCTAAGTATCACAAGAATGGAAAAGCAAGCATCCAATGTACTCAACACTTACATGAAACTATTAAATGAACAACTACAGGCCCAAGCAAGAAAAAAACACAATTAAATTCAAGTGGGGGAGAGGAGGAGGCGGGCAGGAATGGGGTGGTGACAGAGTGTTTGGTTAAGTTCTCTACGGGCACAATGTAGGGGTATTTGGCACACGTCCTTGGTAAAAGGCTCAACTACAACTTGCACTTTACTTAACAAATGCAAACAATGTAATCTAATTGTACTCATATAGTAATCTGAAATTTAAAAAAAAATAGATTTCTGTGTCTATTCTGGTCCTCCTACCAAAATAATTATAAAGAATGAAATATATAAGGCTACTCTTTAGGCACTGATCAAAGGCACTGTAGTTCCATTATTCTGGAGATAAGAAAACACAGAATCTGGGCCTCATGGAAGCCCTGGCACCCTTTTGTAATGCAGGGCAGGTAGATAGTGCCCAGAATAGTGGCATTTTCTCAGGGCTGCAGATGCAGAGATGGTAGCTCTAAAGCTTCTCCAGTGGAAAATTTTGTGGTCAGGGTATTGGAAGAGAAGAATATATGTAAAAGGAGGACTCACAAATCTGAACGGGATTTCACAACAGGTCCTTGGCCAAGGGCTGGACCGTCCAGATTTCACTGGGTAGCAGAGATTATTATTTTATACAAGGCTGATAGCGCAGTGATAACACCAGTATCTGTGAGTGCTGCAACATAATGGGATCCATCCAAGCCAGAGGGGGGACCTTCTGCAATTGTTTGTGACCCCAGAATGGTCATGCTGAGGAGCAAGTTCTAATTCCCACTAAGATAAGGCTATGCTGGATAGCGAAGCTCAAGATTGAAATAGTATACCCCCCTGACAGAGAGTAAAACCTGGCCCTACAGGACCAAAATGATGCTGTAGCCATTTAACCAATTGTGTAAAAAAAAAAAAAAAAAAAAATTGGCATCTTTCAAAAGAAGGCAGGGTGCCGTGGCTTATGCCTGTGATCCTAGCACTCTTGGAGGCTGAGGCAGGTGGATTGCCTGAGCTTAGGAGTTCGAGACTAGCCTGAGCGAGAGCAACACCCTGCCACTAAAAATAGAAAAATTAACCAGACATGGTGGCAGGCGCCTGTGGTCTCAGCTGTTTGGGAGGCTAAGGCAGGAGGATCACTTGAGCTCAAGAGTTTGAGGTACTGTGAGCTATGATGCCACAGCACTCTGTGACAGAGTAAGACTCCGTCTCAAAAAAGGAAAAAAAAGAAAAGAAAAGAAAGAAAGAAGGTTCACAATCTAGACTCCTACAATGCATTATTGTATTGTTCAATGTACGTTAAATTCACTAAACCTATAAAGGAAAATGTAACCTCTATGCAATATATAAAATAAAAAAACAGACACTGAAGCCTTGTGGGTGTTAGAAATTATCAGAAATGACTTTAAATAGGTAGTGTAAATATTGTAATACTTAAATAAAAGATTGTCTTACTGAACAAAGGAGAGATCTCAGTGGAGAACTGTGAATTATAAAAATAATCAAATGAAAGGGCTAGAAAGGAAAGAAAGAATATTTGAAATAAACATGGCACCTGACAGGTTTGATAGTATATTAGAGATAGTAGAAGAAAGAATTAGTGAATTTGAAGACAGACCCCCCCCCAAAAAAAAAAGGATTCAATCTGAAGAATACAAAGAAAAAACAAAACAAAACAAAAAAAAAACAACAGAAGAAAAATGAATGAACAAAGTCACAGAGATCTGTGGGACAATATCCAGTCTATTTATGTCTATTTTTAATTAAGTAACAGAGAAGCAGGGAGAGAGAGAATGGAACAGTAAAAACACACTTGAAGAGTCAATGGCCAACATTTCCCAAACTTAGTAGGAAAAAAATCCATTTAGATAGCTAAGAAGTTAAGTAAATACCATACAGGTTAAATGAAAAAAAAGCAAAAAGAGACACATTTTCCCCAGATATTATAGCCAAGCTGATAGAAAACAAAGGCAGTGACATAATTTTAAAAGCAGTCAATTAAAAATGACAATTACGTGCAGAGGATCAATTGGGGGCAAAATGGTTGATTTCTCATAGAAACTCCAGAAGATTATGGAATTATATCTGAAACTTCAGATAGGAACAAACAATAAACAAAAAAATCAAAATCAAACCCACTGTCAACATAGAATTCTATGCCCAGCAAAAATACCCTCCATCAATGTGGTGAAATAGCTGGGTATCGTGGCTTACCACTGTGGTGGGATGTGTCCCTAGTCCCAACTACTTGGGGGGTTGAGGCAGGAGCATCAATGGAGCCCAGGGTTTTGAGGCTACAGTGAGGTAAGATGATGCCTCTGCATTCTACCTTGGGAAACAGAGAGATCCTGTCCCAAAAGAGAAAAATAAATAGAATGAAATAAACACATTCTCATATAAAGGACAGTTGAGGAAATTAAGAGACATAATTCAAGGTGAAAGAAAGTGACAGCAGAAGGAAGCTGTCCTACGTTTAAAGTAAAAAAAAAAGAAGTTGACATGGCCAATACCTTACTAAATATGACTATAGATTCTTTTATGCCTCTTAATTTATTTCAAAGGTACCTGACATTTTAAAACAAAAATATTAAAATTTTATTATGGGGTTTGTTAAGTGTGTCGATGTAAAATATATGACAACTAAAATGAATATATATGTTATAGAATAGGAAATAAAGTTTTGCTATATTCGCTATTTTATATTTTAAGTGAAGTCATACACTGTGAGCTCTAAGGAGATTGTCGTAAGTTATGGATACATACTGTTTTTCCTATAACAATGGTTTAAAAAATAAATAGAATATAGCTTAACAATAAAGGGATGTATATATAATGCTAAAAATATTTGCTCAATTGAAAAGAAATCAAGAAATCAAGCAAAAAGACTGAGTGGGAAAACCAGCATGCAAATGGAACTATTTGGCTCAAACACAAACGTAGAAATAATTGCATCAAATGTAAGTGGCTTAAAAACAGTCCACTTAGAGGGCAGAGATTACCAGACTAGATTAAAAAGGAAGAGTTACTTATCTGCTGATTACAAGAGACTCCGTTGAAACACGGCAGACTGAAAATAAAAGAATAGAATAATATATAACATATAACTAGCAAGTGTGAGAAAGCTGGTGTGTCTATATCACTACCAGGTGGACTCCAGGACAAGGAGTATTACCAGAGAGGAAAAGAGGCATTTCATGATGATAAAATGGTTAGTGTCATGAGCAAGTTACAACAACCCTAAATATATTAATATATGCCACTAATGAATAGCTTCAAAATTCGTGAAGCAGGAGTTGGCAAGTGATAGACAAAACGGCAACCACAGTCTTAGACACATTTGTAATCAACTCTCTCTGATCGCAAAAAGTTAATAGCTTGATCAATGGTACATGCATTCGTGGGAGTGAATCTCACTTATATTATGAAGAACATGAGTCCAGACACAGAAATAGGCATACTGTATGTTTTCATTTTATGTAACATTAAAGAACAGATAGGAAAAATTGGTGGTGAGAAAATTCAGTCATTGCCTTAAGGGGTTTGGGCCCTAACTGGGAAGGCACCAGGGGTCTATTATATTTATCAAAAACCCCTTAAATCTTTATGGGCCCAAGGCCTGTGCATTGCACCGTATGTACATTCTATCTCAATTTATAGGGAAAAATATCACCTTAAAAATAATATCCCAAAGCAGAGGTCAGCAAACTTTGGTTTGGGGACACACCTCCACCACCTGTTTTTATGAACAAAATGTTATTTTATGAATGAAATATTATTTCGTCTATAGTTGTTTTCCCTCTACAGCAACACAGCCAAGTAGCTGAGATAGAGACCCATGTGTCAGGCAAAGCCTAAAATATTTATTTTCCTCCCCCTTCTAGAAAGTTTGCTAACCCCTGTTCTAAAGCCATTGTTTAAATGCAGCTTCTGAAACCACCATTAGAGATTCTGAACCAGAACATCTGGGACAGAGGGCAAAATCTACAATCAATTCCACTTTGTTCATATTTTTTTTTTTTTGAGACAGAGTTTCACTTTGTTGCCCTCGGTAGAGTGCTATGGCATCATAGCTCACAGGAGCCTCAAACTCTTAGGCTCAAGTGATCCTCTTGCCTCAGCCTCTCAAGTAGCTGGAGCTACAGGCACCCACCCCAACACTCAATTATTTTTAGAGATGAGGTCTTGCTCTTACTCAGGCTGGTTTGGAACCCATGGGCTCAGGCAATCCACCGGCCTCCGCCTCCCAGAGTGCTAGGATTACAAGCATGAGTCACTGCACCTGGGTCAATTCCACTTTCATTGAAAATCAATGAATCTGGGACAGAGGATGCTGAATTGCCCCCCTTCGAGATTTACCATATCAACATGTAGCTACTTTTTTGGTCCTAATGATAATTTTACTAACTCATCTTATTGAATCATGCTGGGGTTATAAAAACCCATTCCCTCCCCACTAGCCTTCCTTGGAAAGTGAGAAAAGTTCATTCTCATCATAGTTATGCAATCAGCCTTGATAAATGTGGAGAGGCTTACATGTCCCGGCATCGTTAACACATTTGCCTGCCACTCTCCGGCTCTCTGTGGGTGGTTGTTTGAGAGGTTAAAGATAGGATGAAGGAAAAATTCGCAGAACACTTTGCATGCACGTCTAGCGGATAATGACACTTAAGAAGCTTTGCTTAAAATTGATCTGGCTTCATGATGATCTGAGCTGGCTCTTTCATTCGTTTTTAGGAGCATATATTGTTTAGTGTGATTATTTTATTTTGCCAAATAGAAGCTTAGCATGCTTTAGTTCTCAAAGGAGCCAGATATGTTTTATACCAGTTTTAACCATCACTTGAGGAAGAAGAATGTGTCTTATTGACCCTGGGGAGGTTTGTAATTGTTAAGATTTAATGATTGAGGGGGATCTTTCAGCAGAAACATTGATGCTCTATACATATTGCATTTGTTCATTTGTGTTACCTGCACCCTCCGAGTTAGGATGAGCTCTGTGACCAATTTCCTCCATGAAATATAAGACTTCTCTAACTCTTTCTTCCCCTGAGGAAGCATGCGTTCTGATAGTTACCCAGGGAATGAAATGAAGTGGCTTGAATTCTTGAACCAGTTGTATCTGAGCAGGAGAATAGTATTTGTCATATTCATCCGCTGAAGAATGTTGGGGTTGTTTGTTACCACGGCACGGCCTCCTCTCTCCTGCTCCTGGGTATAGTTGCTTACACGCTGGACGAAGCCCTAGCAGAACATCAATGTGCATTTCACGGAAGGTGAGTTAACAGAGGAAGGACGGGACTGTTGGGGAGGAAAAAGTTAGATCTCGTTCATCGACCATATATAAATAAATTACAACACAACTCACGTGATCGCCCACCTGCCCTGCAGAGCTGACCCTGCCACCTTCTGATGCCTGTCCAGGTGTGGCTATTATGGGATTCATCTTAGTCTCTTTCTAGAATGAGAACTTCGGAGACAGATCACCTGCCTTATGCATTACACACACACACACACACACACACACACACACGTATATCTTCTTATTGTCAGGGCCTATCAGACACACAGCAAGCACTGAATGTGGGCTTCCACACCACCGCTATCCCCTGTGTGTTAGGATGTCACCGCCTCTGGTGCACCACCCTGATGTAACCTAACGCCAATCAAGCCTGCCTTGACTGCTGAGATAACCTCACATCTACTCAGACATCTCGTTGCTGAAGTTGGGGAGGTCTTTTAAAAGTCCAAATATGATTCCACTCCCTACCTAAAACCCTGCGGTGGCTTCCCATTACTCTTTGAATAAAAGGCCCAGCCCTTAACATGGTCTGCAGGATCCTGTCTCTGCAACCTCTCCTTGGTCACTTGTGCAGTCCAAATAGATTTCTTTCTCACAGTTGCTGACACACACTCTGGTTTATTCTGCTGCAGGGTCTTTTCTTGAGCTCTGCTTCATGCCTCATGTGCCTAGGACCCTGGTTCACACATACACACAAATATGTGCACACACATGCACACTCACTCATGCTGACTTACCTTGTCAGATTCCAACTTGTTTAAACCCTAGGTCAAATTAGAGAGCATACCTCTTTTGTAACTTATCATTTCTTATAGTTTTTTTTTTTTTTTTTAGACAGTCTCACTCTGTCACCCTGGGTAGAGTGCCTTGATGTCATCCTAGCTTATAGCAACCTCAGACTCCTGGGCTCAAGTGATCCTCCTGCCTCAGCCTCCCCAGTAGCTGGGACTACAGGCACCCACCACAAAGCCTAGCTAGTCAGTCTATTTTTAGTAGAGATGGGGGTCTCACTCTTGCTCAGGCTGGTCTTGAACTCCTAAGCTCAAGCCATCAGCATCCCAGAGTGCTAGGATGACAGCATGAGCCACCACATGAGGCCCGTTTCTTACAGTATTTAAAATCCCTTGTTTGAAGCACCTATCACGGCTGCAATTTTACACATACTTTTATGATTATTTGCTTCAGATGTACTAACCAGTAGGCATAGAGGGCCCATCTGGTTTTAGCTAAGCCTCGAACCTCAACAGCCTGTCATGGCCTGGCAGGTATTTGCTCAACAGATAATCTCCTATAAATGAACATCTTTTTTTAGGAGTTTTGTAACAGGTCAGGGCTAACCTGGAGGGTGTGCTGAGTGTGGCCTGGTCCTATGAGTTCAGGGAAACTCAAAGCGTGTTGCCAAAGTGGTAAGTCCAAAAGACACAACCTCATGTCTGCCCTACTCAGGTCTGGGCTGGGGCAGGCAGGGATGGGGCGGAGGTGACCAACTGGGAGCCGTCTGCACTCCCTTTGGCCCAGCCATCTTTGCACTTGTACCCAAGAGTATATTTTTAAGTGTGTGGAAGGGTCCTTTCCCTAGTACTTATATTTAGGCACAGAACAATAGGTTTTCAGAAGCCATGTTTGGCTGAGTATTCAGAAATGGATCATAAATGGCTGATCTAGACAGCATTCCTGTGTCCCAACTAACAGAATAAGTTTTCATCTGCAAAATGAGCATTCTGACTTAAAATAAGTGGGTCTTTGTTACAAAGCGGGGGTGTCCAATCTTTTTTTATCCCCCCTGCCACATATTGGAAAATAAGCGTTGCCTTGGGCCACATACATTAAAGCCCCATGCGTACTTTTCATGATATCTGACCCCACAGAAAAGAAAAAAAAAAAAAAAAAAATCCTCCAAATCCCCATGCAGCCCACAGGTTGCAGGGTGGACATTCCCAAACGACCAGCTTGAGTTTGAGTCTCTCAGGATCTCATTCCAATAAGACAATGAGATTACAGTTTGCCGTGGAGCTCAGAGCGGGGATTTTGTTTCTGTTGTGGTGGCTTCTGTGTTTTACATTTTGCGTGTTTTAGTGACGAGTGTTGAGCGCATATAAAAGTTGGCCACACGTCCTCCTGAATGCCTCCCTCCTTTTGAGACAAATGGAAACGATGACGGTGTTGGGGGGCCTAATGCAGCCCAACCGGGGACCTGCGCCCTCATCACCCTCTCTTCCTCTCATCCTAAGACAAAGAACTCTGAGAACCCAGTTAGCCCCACCCCTGAAGTTCACATGAAAGGGGGCCTCCGGGCAAGCTGTGGTATTTGCCTGTCACCCCATGTCCTGTGTAAAAGGGGTCTCTGCTCTGGACACAGACGCCCACTTTGCACTGCCCAGGCAGGTCTCTGTCCCTTTCTATAAACCTGGCCTGAACATCTCTGCTCCAGTCTCCTCTCCCCTTACACCTTACAGACAGAGTCAGTATAAACCTACCAGAAGAAATCACTGCACTTAAATACAAGGGCATCAGGGTATCTGAAGGAAAGGTGAACACCATCCCCTAACTGAAGGGAGGTTTATCATAAGAGATGAAAAGGGGGTAGATTGAGACAACTAAAAACTCTGAAGTGTGGCTGAGGGCAACAAGGGGGCTTGTGGCAAAGACACTCTTTTGATCTTTTTGACAGTTACTTTAGGTACCATGTTGCCCAGGTGGTTGTCAAAATGATGATGATAAACTTATTACAGAAAGTTGTATGAAAGTGAGACCTGGTGGTACGACACGATGGCTTTGTCTTTATACAACCTGCCCCAAAGGTTCCCCATAATCCCAGTTGAGCCCCATTATTGGTGGGTGCGTGCCATATGCCTCAAGTATACTGGAGTAGGAAAAAAGTTGAGAACCATGAATTCATTGTGTGAATGTAGGGGGACAAAGAGAATTGCAAAGGCTTATGCCTCAATTTGCCACGATGTCTGTTTTTCGACCATCGTTTAGAACCCTGAGAAACTACCCATCATCGGGGTGCCTGTATTCTATGTATTTCTTCAGAGCGCAGGTCTAAACTCACTTAATGTAAATTATACATTTGCAAGAAATATTCCAGGAAAAAAGACTTTATGGGCCTAAAATGTGCACAAAAGGAAATGATGATGTGTTTTATTCATAAGGAAGACGGATTTCTCTTCAAAATTCTCATGCAGACCCCCAAATACTTAATGCCTCACCAGCAGACATTTGTACTGCCAGCCTTCTGTACACAGGGAAGTACTGTTCCTTTTAATCAAGTGAGTTTATTCCGTGGTGAAACCTTTTGTACAATATTGAAAAATAGTTGTGTTCCTTGGAAGCTATTTCAGTTTTCTGAAATGATCATTTTTAATCACTCGCCTAGCAAAACAATTTACCAGGCAGTGGAGGATAACGAACCATAAAGTTTAATTTGCTCTTTTTAATTGAGTTGTTAATTAGTACCCCTCCACTGTTGGAAACTCCTGACTTGCTTTTTTGTTTTGCTTCTGATCCGAGACGTTTTAAGGAATCCAATCTATCATATTTCCTCTATCCAGGTACTTTCATGAATCACATCAATAGGTGATTATTTTCTAAATCTGTTGAAGCTTCAACAGATGCATACAAATTTAGTCAGTGGTAAACAGTTGCAGAGGGAGTACAGAGTGGCATTAAGTTGATAAACACAGTAATATTTGGCATTTTTGGAATTCCTACTATGTGCCAGGTACCGTTCAAAGTACTTAACGTTCTTTATCCTTCGTGGTAACTTTTTTTTTTCCTTTTTTGGCCAAGTACAAGGTGGGGCTCCCTAGGCCCCTTCCATTCTTCAGGAGATCTAGCATGGAAACTCATGGAGAGGCAGATTCTGAGTGAGGTGGGGGACTTGGCAGGCAGGGACACCACAGGAGCTGAGGGCCTCTCTCTTCCTTGTGTATTCTGGCTGGGGCTAGTGGTCTGGGGGCTCTTACACCTTGGAGGCCGTGTGGGCCGTGAGATTCACCACTCCATTGCTGTGGCCAAATTCATTGTCATATCAAGTGCTGAGCTTGACAAAGTGGCTGTTGAGAATGATGCCAGCCCCAGCATCAAAGGTGTAAAAGTGGGTGTCACTATTGAAGTTGGAGGAGACAACCTGGTACTCACAGTGCCCTTGAAGGGCCACCCGACACCTGCTTCATCACCTCAATGGCATTGTATTTGACAGGCTTCTCCTGGTTTGTGACCAACATATTGGCAGCGGACGGCCATGCCAGTGAGCTTCCCATTCCGCTCAGGATGACCCTGTGCACAGCCTTTGGCTGCACCAGCCGAGGCAGGGATGATGTTCTGGAGAGCCCCGCATCCATCATGCCATGACTTCCCAGCGGGGCCACCCACATTGTTCTGGGTGGTAGTGACGGCATGAACTGTGATCACGAGTTCCTCCATGATGCTGGAGATCATGGATGACATTTTCCAGGGGTGCCAAACAGCTGGTGGTGCACGCAGCCTTGCTATTAATAGCAATGGTGAAGTTGCTTTTGTATTTCTCGTGTCACACTCATCACAAACCTGGGGGTGTCGGCAGAGGGGGCAGAGGTGATGACACTTTTGACACTGCCCTTCTAGGCGAGCCCCAGCCTTCTCTGTGATGGTGAAGGCTCCAGTACAACATAGTCAGTGCCTGGCTTGCCCCATTTGATTTTGGTGGCATCTCGCCCCTGGAAGATGGTTACGGGATGTCCATTGATGCCAAGCTTCCCATTCTCAGCCTTGAACGTGCCATGGGTGGAATCAATACTGGAGTAGACCACATAGCTGAGGTCAATGAAGGGGGCCATGGATGGCAGCAATATGCACTTTGCCAGACTGAAAAGCAGCCCCGGTTTCCGGGCGCCCAGAACAGCCAAGGCTTTTTATTCTGGCCTCCCTTTTCACCATAGTGTCTGGGAGACTCAGATGGTGCCGTGTGAGAAGATGTGGCTGTCTGTTGAATGGGAAGACCAGGGGGTCTTCACAGGATTTTGATATACAGACTATTTTCTCCATTTTATACATACATAAACTCAGATTCAGTTAGGATAAGCGCTGTTTCTGATGACGTCCAGCTTATTGGACTTGAGCAAAGCTTCAGTCCCAGGCAAGACAGCCAGTGCCCTCAAAGGTCTTTCTTTTAACCCTCAGCTTGATTTTCAAGACCCCTGCTGTCCAAGAGGCCTGCATGTGAATTCTGGTTCTATTATTAATACTGATGTTCAATTAACAACATACGATTGGGGGCCCATTTCATGGACGTGCAACTTGGGCATTCCTTGTTCTTGGCTTAATGTTCCGCTGTTGCCATCCCGGCATTCTGAATGATTTCTGAGCCAAGGGGTCCCACACTCTTATTTTGCCTCAGGTCTTGCAATGTATGTAGCCGGTTCCGATATCATTATTGTTTTAACATCTTTAGAGCTTCATGAGGTGAACATCATGATGTCAGCAAGGGTTGGGCAGTCACGGGTGGCCCTGCTGGTAAAGGCTCCACTTCCCTGCTCACACAACAGCAGTCAGCCCCTTGCAGCTCTAGGATTTATGACACTTTTATTTCTCCAAATCCAGGAAGGGGACAGAGAAGGATAAGATGGGATCTGTATCAGGTGACACAATTACAGGAAGAGCAGCCTATCACTTTTCACCATAGTGCATAGGTTAGAAGCTAGTTACAGGACTTGTCCACTCTAAGAGAAAGGGATAAGACAACAGTGTGTGCATCAGGAGGCACAGATTCAGTGGACCACTTTGGACCAGTTTGCCATAATTATTATGTATTATTTTATCAGTGTAGTTATTATTATTGCTACCATTACTGTTGCCTCTGTTGTTACTGCTAGCAATTCTGTAGAGCTTACTGTGTTTGGTTATCAAAGCTCCTTCTTCTGCCTTTATTTATTCACATCTATAGCTGGGAACCGGGGTCCTAAAGACTGAGTCCAAGGTCGTCTTCCCTTCTGTACACTGAAATTTATGGTTTTCAGGGCAACTCAGCATGCAACAACCATTCTTATTTTCCTGAGTGATAAGATGGCTTTAGCAATAATAAAGTACCAGTGATTAGACGTATGGTCTTCAGTGTCATACAGACCCAGGTGAGATCCCAACTCTGCTGCCCTGGCGGTGTGGTCTTGCCCAAGCCATTCCTGTGCTTCTCCAACTGGGATGCTCCAGGGGGTGCTTTTGATGGCCTGAGAGTGTTCAGACAGCTCAGGATTGAGATCTTGTACAACGTGCCAGTTCAACACAGTTCCACCAGGGTAGAGTCGTGCTTTCAAGTCTAAGATACTATTTCTCTGCTGAATCCCAAGAGTCTCAAGCTCTGTAAGGAGTTTGAAACAAGAAAACACAATGAGGAAACTCAATTATCTCCAAAGATCACCAGCAATATAACCCCTTTCTTCTGTCTTGCCTTATTGTTTGTGGTGAGATTACCCAGGCCATGCCACCTTTCCCCACCCATCTTTTCCTTGCTCTCTTTCTCACTCTTTCTCTTGATCATTCTCTCTTTTTTAATTTCTCTGTCTATATCTGCATTATTTGTCCTTCCCCCCCCCCCCCGCCCTGTTGTCCACTTTTATCTTGCACAGTTTTGTGGCAGTGAGTCTCCTTTCTCAGGTGGGAGAAATGATGTAGGAAGGACAGAGGGGGTCGTGGACTAGAACGTGATCGTTTCCTTTCCTAACAGGTGCACCTGAGGCCCTTCAACGATGGTGCTGCTGAGGCTGGAGGCAGCAGCTACGCTTCTCAAGCTTCAGCTGGAAAAAATGCAGACAGAAAATTATGCGAATTTGTCTTCCATAAGGGTCTTTTCCTCCTCACACTTCCCCATCTGTTTTGTTGAAGAGAATAAGATCTTACCCAGTCTTAGTTCACCTGTGATCACTTATAAATGTCTCAGTTCTCCTTTATTGGAAACACTTCTACTTTCTCCTTCAGGGCGGCCCGTGGCATGATCCTTCATCACATTCCCAAGTACCTCTGTACATTTTGTTGGGCCGTTATTTGTGTGACGAGAGAATAATAATTAAGCAAAAAAAAAAAAAAAAAAAAAAAAATTGCCCCTCCTCTATCTTGGTCCCAGCTCCTTGTCTCCTATCTAGAACCTTTGCTTATAACTATCCCTTTTCTCAGGATATGCCCGGCCCCATTCCTTCTAGTGGGCCTCCCCTTTTGGCCCGGGAGCCCCTCATGCTACAAGCAAACCATCTTTAGAATCGTTCACCTCTGCAAGCTGTGCTTCCTTTTCCCTTCTGAAAAGAGAGCAAACCAAACGTGGCTTGGTTTCTTATTTATTTATTGAACCCTTTTTAATCTGAGTGCTGCAGAAATAACCCTTTGCCAGGTGACCAGTGCCTGTTCCCAGCTCTCACTCTGCCTGGCCTCTCTGCAGCATCAGAGGGCACTGACCCACCCACCAACTCCAGTCTCTGCCCTTTCATGTCAGCTGGGGCTGTGTGTCACTTTTGACCGATTCTTAAATCTCTGTCTCCATTCTGACTTGGCTCCTCTCAGACACAGGCCGTGTTCTGGAGTGTTCTCCTGAGCTTGCACCCTCCTCTACTCTGTACATTTCCATTCAGTATCTTGGCCAGTCACCCTGGGCAACACTTCTGAGTGTCTGCTGAATGTCAGCCTGTGTTCCCTGTGCTCTCCATATGCAAACCCTCTAATCCTCCCTGATGCCTTATGAGATAAAAATGATTGTTAACTGTTTTCCAGGAGGAAAAACTGAAAAACTCAGAGTCTGCTTCTTGCTTTCAAATCTCTGGTCATAACCCTGACAGCTCGCAGAGAACTGTCTTTGATTTCTACTTCTCGCTGGTTTGCTCCCCCTGGGTTATCTGTTAGGGACTCACACTCAGAACCAAACTCACCTCCTTTTATCTCCTATCTTCATTTGCTCTCTGTACTCCCTGGTTTGCTCACACACTGTGCTACGTTCCACGCACCACTTCCTGCATCGTTTTGGTGACTCTCTGTCTCTCCTCACTTGTCCAGTAGAAAACTAAGCCATTGTCACTTCACTCCCAAGTATCTTCCCTTCCTTCTAGCACCTTCCAATTCCTTAACGTTCTTTTGAGCCTTCTTGACTTCTCCTACTATAATATTATGACATGCTCTTTTTAGACTAACTTTCACTTTTTTTAATTGTGCAATTATTGCATATATACTGCTTTATTTGGCAAAATGTAATGTAGAATGTAAGTTTTAAAAAAAATCCGTAATCAGATCACCTGGAATACAAAGGCTTTCTTGCTCCTGATTTCTCTCTCTTACTTCTCCATCTCCCATTAATTTCTCTAAAAAACAGCTTTGCTGTGTAACTTCCTTTATGGATTCTTATTGCTGCTACAAAAAGAAATCCAACTTGTTAGATAAACATTCAGAGCTTTCCAAGCTCCCCTAGAAGGTGTTTGAAAATTGCAGGACAATGACTTTGATTACAAGAGTATTCCAGAACATGGACAAATGCCAGGAACAAAGTTAGCCAAGCTCATTCATTGAGCGAGTGAGTAAATGAATGAATGAAGGAGTGAATGAATTAAGTCATTCATTTTCCTTCACGAACCCCTGGCTTCATCTGGACCAAATCACTGCCTTTTCTCCAAATTGTCCCCTCTTTTCTATCTCTTCCCACTTGGTGTTAACAAGTGACATCTCCTCCCACCCAGCTCACTTCTGTGTGTAGCTTATATCTGTCATTCAAGGTGCAAGTCACTCTTCAGGGCTCCCTCAAAATGTCCTTGATATTCTCAGTCTTGAAGGAATTCTATCCTCCTCTGTCACTCCTGCAGCACTCTTTTCAAGAGATGGTAGCACTATTTTATTTTATTTTATTTTATTTTATTTTATTTTATTTATTTATTTATTTATTTTCTGGCTTGGTCCATGGGAATTACTTAGTAAATATTTTTAAGGGAATGAGTTCATTAAGTAAGTATTTGGGATAACAGAACTGCAGTTAGAACCAAAAAGGCCTGTTTACTTCTGTGTCTGGGTCACACTTTGTACAAAGATTTTTCCCTCTTACAATTTTTATTTAGAAATGCTCTTCAGAAACAACATGTAAGAGAAAGAAGCTGTCATCGTGTGCCTTGAAAAGTTGAATTTGCAGGTTTCCATGGAAACAAAGTTGAGAGTCAAGTTTTCGGTACATGAATGTTTTAATGAAAACATATTCTTAGCAGTTATAAATGGGTTTGTGTACTAGATGAGAAGTGCTTTATCTTAGCTTACTGTTATATTCATAAGTTAGATTGATGGACTGAAGGATTATTTCATCAAATCACTCTACATCAGTTTGGTTTCCTTGCAGGAAGTGATCCCAGTGCTTACAAAGCAAAGGCTGTCCTTGTTTGGGGACGAAAATGTTTTTATAGACATGCTGTTCTTCCTTTTTCTATTGTGAAGTGGTCTCTTTATTTTTACTCTTTTAATTTTAATTTAATTTTTATTTTTTATGTTATTTCAGATTAATATGAGGGTACAAAAGATTAGGTTACATTGTTTGCATTTGTTAGGTGAAGTCCAAGTTGTAGTTGAGCCCTTCACCCAGGGGGTGTGCTGTGTACCCTTACCATTGTGCTCGTTAGGTGAGAGCTCATCGGTCCTCCTCCCCTCTCACACGTCTGTCCTCCCCCTTCCCTTAACTTGAACTTAATTGTTTTATCTATTGGTTTCATATTAATATTGAGTACATTTCCATTCCTGTGATACTAAGGAGAACGTGCTTCATTCCATCAGTTAATACAAAAGATGTAAAGTCTCCATCTTTTATGGTTGAATAGTATTCCACCTATACCACAGTTTATTAATCCATTCATGGGTTGATAGGCACTTGGGTTGATTTCACATCTTGGTAATTGTGAATTCAGCTGCGATGAACAGTCTAGCAAATGTCCTTATGGTAAAATGATTTTTTTTCTTCTGGGTAGATACCTACTAATGGGATTGCAGGATCAAACAGAAGGTTTATTTTTAGTTCTTTGAGGATTCTCCATACTTAGTTCCAAAGAGGCTGTATTAGTTTGCAATCCCACCAGCAGTATGAAAGTATTCCCTTCTCCCCACATCCATGCCAGCATCTGTAGCTTTGGGTCTCTATGATATGGGCTATTCTCATTGGGGTTAAATAATATCTTAAGGTGGTTTTGTTGCATTTCTCTGATGATTAGGACAATGGGCATTTTTTCATGAGTGTGTTAGCCACGTATCTGTCTTCTTTAGAAAAAAATCCTAGCAAAGGATAAGATTCTGTTCATATTTCTTGGCCACTTATAATCAGGATTGTTTCCTCTTTTCTGGTTGATTAACTTGAGTTCTCTGTAGATTCTAGTTATCAGCCCTTTGTCATATTTGCAGCACTCAAATATCTTCTCCCGTCCTGAAGGTTGTCTGTTTATCTTAGTTGTTATGCCCTCCGCTGTGTAGAAGCTTTTTAGCTTCATCATGTCCTTTTCATTTATTTATAGTGTTACCGCAATTGTCAAGGTGGGTTTTCTTCATGATATCTTTTCCCAGGCCAGTATCATCAAGAATTTTCCTAACACCTAACACTTTCTTCTAGAATTTTGTTTCATGTCTTAAATTTAAATGTTTTATCCAGCAAGAGTCGATTTTTTTAAAAGTTGAGAGTTGTGGGTCTAATTTTAGTCTTCTAACAGTGGCTAACAAGTTCTCCCAGCACCATTTATTACAGAGGGATTCTTCTCCCCGATGCATGCTTTTGTTTTTGTTTATTGATGATCAGATGGTGATATGTGACTTGTTTCGTCTCTAGGTTTTCTATTCCATAAATCTGTTTCATGCCAGTACCATGCTATTTTCATCACTACAGCCCTTGTAGTATACCCTGAAGGCTGGTGGTAATACGATACCTCCAGATTTGTTTTTATTTCTTAGAATTGTGTTGGGTATTCTGGGCTTTTTCTGGTTTCATATGAAACAAAGTACTATTTTTTCAAGTTCTTCAGAGTATGACATTGGGGCTTTGATTGCATTAAATCTGTGGATCATTTTGGGTAGTATGGACATTTGAATACCCTTCATCTCCTCTCTTGCCTGATTGCATTGGCTAGGACTTCCAGCACTGCGTTGAATAGCAGTGGCAACAGTGGATATCTGTGTCTGGTTCCAATTCTAAGTGGAAAAGCTTTCAGTTTTACTCCATTCCATATGACATTGGCTGTGGGTTTATTGTAGACAGCTTCTATCAGTTTAAGAAATGTCCTCTCTATGCGCATTTTCTGTAAGCGTTCTTATCAGAAACGGATGTTGAATTTTGTCCAATGCTTTTTCTGTGTCTATCAAGAGAATCGTATGGTCTTTGCTTTTGCTTCTATTTATGTGGTGAATTGCATTTATGGATTTATGTATGTTGAACCACTCCTGAATCCCTGGGATAAAACCCATCTGATAATGATGTATAATTTTTTTAATGTGCAGCTGTATTCTGTTTGCTAGGATTTTATTGAATATTGCATTGGTATTCATTAATGATATTGGTTTATAGTTTTCTCTTTTTTTATTGGATCCTTGGTTTTGCTATCAGGGTGATAATTGCTTCATAGAAGGAGTTGAGGAGTTGTAATGCACCTTTTTTTTTTTTTTTTTTTTTTTATAGAGACAGAGTCTAACTTTATGGCCCTTTGGTAGAGTGCCGTGGCATCACACAGCTCACAGCAACCTCCAGCCCCTGGGCTTAAGCGATTCTCTTGCCTCAGCCTCCCAAGTAGCTGGGACTACAGGCGCCCACCACAGCGCCCGGCTATTTTTTTGTTGCAGTTTGGCCGGGGCTGGGTTTGAACCCACCACCCTTGGCATATGGGGCCAGCGCCCTACTCACTGAGCCACAGGCGCCGCCTATAATGCACCTTTTAACGTTTTGGAATAGACTCTGCGCTATTGGTACAAGCTTGTCTTTGAAGATTCGGTAGAATTCTGGTGTAAAACCATCTCACCTGGGACTTTTCTTTTTGGGGAGATTTTTTTTATTGTTGTTTCAATTTTACTGCATAATATCTGTCTGTTCAAAATTTCTAATTCTTTCTCGTTGATTCAGGGAGGTGGTATGATTCCAGCCATTCATCCATTTCCTCCACATTTTTCAAATTTCTGGACATACGTCTTTATTTTTAGCCAAAGGATACTTACCACATGCATATGACTGATGCTCTTCTTTCTTAGAGAGTGACAGTTATCCCAAATCATTCATGCATCCTATACATTGCTGACAAGTATTACCTAATTCCAGGGATTCAAGGAGGGTAGTGGTGATAATGGTGATTGTTAATGATGCGGGAAGGCTCAAAGTTTGCTCCCAAACTCATAAGAAGTAGAAGACTGTCTGTGTGAATGGAACTTATGGTTTGTCAATTCCGAGGCACACGTCCCTGCAGTGTGGGTGAGCAACTGGCACTACAGACTACTGTTATTAGAATGCCGGACACCCCACCTGCTAGGGCCATCGTCAGGCAATTGCTGGTCCTCTTTGCAATATTCTGTTAGAGGTAATGTATTAGGCTTCTTGTCCCTACCTAGAGATGGGCATTGAGTTCATGGCAAATTCGAGGTACTATGTTGGTTACCTCTTGAAGATCTCTTGTACTGGAGATCCAAATTATCATTCTCCTCAAGTACCTTTTAATAGGAAATCTCCCAGTAAACCTATTGAAAGCATAATGAGAACCTCGTTCAGTCTTCTGTCAGGTGTTGGAGCTCTAAGTGTCTTCTAATTTAAACAAGACTGGAATAGCATTGAAGAATTACAGTAACTAAGGGAAACATTCACTGAGTTTTTCATTTTCCAATCGCATCCCATGTAATCTCTTGTAATGCACCTGCAGTCAAGGGAGGTGACACGTGTCAAGGCTCATGCTGGAGCTTCTGCCCACATCATCATTTCATCGGAAAGCACGAAGCTGTCAACTTTTCTCGCGGGGAGGGAGCAGATAGGTGCCTCTGTTTGGCCTTGATGGATATTCCATTATCCACAGTCCTCTGAACAACAGCCACATAATTTCTAACGGCTCAGATAGATGTTTTTGATCCTTGACATTTGACTTTACATGTTTATTGGAACAAATTGTGAATCGTTCCTTTCCCGCGAGTGCTTGGCAGGATATATAGTTTATCCTCTTGTGGTCTCTATTACCTGTTGAGTTTACTTGTATTCTGACAAATGAATTCCCTTTTGGAGGAACCGGTAGAAGCACAGAGCACCATGTCTATGAACCAGTGAGATAAGACCCTGAGGTTTCTTTAGCACATTTCCTTTTATCCACAGTTCTTGTTTTCAGTCTGCAGTGATCCATTTTCCCTTTCAGAGAACCTAAGTATTTTCTTTTAATCTGAAAATAATGTTTTCAAGGTTTAGGACCTATGTCTGTTTAAAACCTCAGGGGGGTGGGGGTGGGGGAAAGCCAGTATGAAAATTACAAATAGACTAATCACACTTTGCAAAAGAAAAATAAATGGGTGACCCCAGGCTTTATAATCTTTAAAATAATGAATGGTGTTGCCGTCCTTTGTCTGTGGCAGGTATTGTGACTTGTTTTTCACCTGTGTGGGGATATGACTTTGTACTAATCCAGCCATGTACTCTCCTGGATGTAGCAGGGTTGGGGTTAAGATGGGAGTCTAAGATTGTGTATAGAGTTCAACCAACTGGCTTCATGTGGGGTGTCAAGCTATGCTCTAACTGGGGTGCTTAAGCACAAAGCACCTTTCTGAACCCTCATTTTCACCCACAGAATAACAACAAACACTTACTGAATTCCTGCTAGGAGCAAAAAGGCCTCCCTAACTCCTTCTGAACCTTGGGCAGGTGCTACCTGAGGCGGTAGGCAAGAGCACCGGGAAGACTGAGTTTAGTCCGTTTTGGTGCTCACAGCAAGTATGAATCAGTGCTTTTGAAAAACAGTATTCCTTGAGTCTTTCCATTTTGATTTGTCTCATTGGCAACAATTAAAAAAAAAAAAAAAAAGGCCTGATTAAAGATCCCAAAGGACTAGATCAGGTGTTTCCACCTCAACACTATTCTCATTTGGGGATAGTTTTTTTTTTCTTGAGATAGTCTCTTCACTGTGTCACCCTGGGTAGAGTGCTATGGCATCACAGCTCACAGCAACCTCAAATTCTTGGGCTTAAGCAATTTTCTTGCCTCCCAAGCAGCTGGGACTATAGGCATCTGCCACAACACCTGGCTATTTTTTTTTTGTTGTTGTTGTTCTTGTAGTTGTCATTGTTGTTTAGCTGGCCCGGGCCAGGTTTGAACCTGCCACCCTCAGTGCATGTGGCTGGCGCTGTAACCACTGTGCTGCAGGCTTGAGCCTTGGGGATAGGTTTTGTCCTCCAGGAGTGCTGTCCCCTACATCCAAGGGTGTTCAGCAGTGCTATTGCCAGGAAAACCCCCTCCAGGCATGACAACCAGAAAATGCCTCAGGTGAGAGAGCTCCCATTCTAGATAGCAAGTGACTGTTATCCACATCCTCAGAATGATGCCGAGTTTGGGTTAGGATTCAAAAGTAACAGGGCAAACTTTGGAGTACGTGAAGTATTGCTCTATCAAGCTGTAACTTAAAAAGTGATATTGTTGTCTTTGCCGTGAATGATGTGTTTACTGAACCTTTCAGAGTCTCCATGTCTTGCAGAAAATAGGGAGCATCCTGTGAGTCCGATTTTGAGCTTGAAGAGGAGATTAAAGATCCACTTAATTGGGGAAACATGGGCAATGCAGAGATGCAGTAACTCATAGGTATGGGACCCCAGGGTGTCCAACCTGCCGCCAGCTGATTTGGTGAGGACTTCTTTGCTTATCTGAGGTGTCAGATACCACAAAAAGTACGAAAGTATGCAGGGACCTCTTTTTCCCCCTTGCTATTCAGCTTTCCTTAGTGTTTATGTATTTACTGTGAGGCCCAAGACAGCTCTTATTCTTCCAGTATACCCAAGAAGGGGGGGGGGGGGCAGTAAGGTTGGACACCCCTTCCTTACATGATTCCGAAGTATGGCATCTGCCTGGCTGTTGAGATCTCCGCACATCATCTTTCGCCTTCAGGGACCCCTACTCTTCCTCCCACCGGCAAGGCATTAAAGCTGCACTACGTCCAGGGCCATCTGCAGACCAGCCGCTTCAGCACCACCCCAGTTTATTAGAGATGTGGAGAGTCAGGCCTCTGCTCAGGCCCATGACTTGGTATTGATTCAAAGTCAGGGACAGGGACCCCTTGGAGGGTCTTTTCCCCTCCGCCCCAGATGTTACCTGGACAGGCCTCTTCAGAGACCTCTTCACGGCCATTCTCTTTATTCGCTTTTGCAGGCTACATACTCTCTTGGCTTCTACCACTGGTCGTTATTGTAGGCTTTTTTTGAGGGGGGTGGAGCATATTTTTCTTTACTTGGCATTCTGCACTCCCAGAATCACAGGCCGGCTTTGCCTTCCTCTGATTCCACCCTGTGACCTAACACAGCCCTTTTCCATTCAGCAATCCAACCCCTTGTCCCGGGCTGCGTTACCATTCGAGGCTCCTCTGACACAGTTGTGCACATCTCCTACCTGACCAGCCTGAATTCTAGTCCACCCACAGGTCAAAGCTGAAGTGTCTGTGTGTCCACCTGTGCACAGACATGCTCTCTGGAATTTCAATGTCCTAACAGGAGTTACCTCAGAAGCCCTTGGACAGTGACTAGAGGGTGACGTGGTCAAGCGAGACCAGAGTAAAATGATTTTCAAGTTGCAATCAGAGTTGGGAAATATAGAAAAAAATAATACAGAAGGTTCTGAGACTTAGCGCCTCCTTCAATATTCTACTTTCAACTCAGAGGCCTCCCCAACTCCTGCAAACCTTTCCTGTATTTGTAAACCGTGTCATCATCCACTCAGGTACTGAAATGAAAACCTAGGCATTCTCCTTAGATTCTCCCCGCACCCTTTCCCTCTATTCACAAATCCTGTTGTTTCCACCATCAAAAGAAGAATCTCAGATGCATCCACTACCTGTCATCTTCACCACTACTCCCCTGGCCTGGGTACCAGGGCTCCTGAGTCCTCTGCAGCTGTCTCCCATATGGAGCTTCCCGATCCATTCCCGCTATTCTCTCGATCTTCCTCTAACAGCAGCCAGAGTCTAATTCCTAAATTGCAAACCCACTCATAAGACTTCCTTGCTTAAATACATGTATGCTTTAGTTTTCTGTGTATTCCTGAAACCCCTCAAGCTTGTGCTAGCCTTAGAATTTTATTCTCTCTCCAACCCCCAGAACACTGACCTCTCAGCTACTATGTGCACGACTGATTGTTCTTTGAGTCTCAGCCCCGATCTCCTGCCTGCAAGGCAAGAACACCGTCAAATTAGGACTAAGAAGAGCCAGGTGCCTGGCTGGCAAGTGGTACACGAATGCCTTTTGAATAAATTTCTCACCAAGTGATGGTGTTCTGGAAGATGCTGGTAATATTGGACTAGAGTTACCCTATATCAGAATGGAAGGCACAGCTAGAGAAAGCCAGAAGTATCCAAAGTAAAGTTCATTTGCCATGCTTCAGTTTATCTTATAAGAAAGATTGCCTATCAATTAAAACCACAAGGGTTGAGCTGGGATGTGGGCCCTCGGGAGTTGAAGTCGTTTAATCTAATCTGGAGCACTTTTAGAATTCAATAATGTAGTCAGGTTTTAGTATTCTCCCCCTTCCTCCCCCCCCCCCGACATGTAATGATTCATGTGCCATGAAAATTTTCATTAAAAAATTCCAAGGCTCACAAAGTAGAGAAAAAGAAAACAGGCCTCTCACACCTCATTTATTCAACCATTTCATCAGAGTCCCAAATGCAGATCATTGAAATGGAGCCTTGGAATTTTAAATCAAATTTTACTTTTCAAATTTAATGAAATGCAAACAAATACTTAGCAGTTCTAAAGGGCATGAAGTCATTAAGGTTTCTCATTTGGTTAGGCGCTTTGAGGGCCTCCACAATCTTTGGAGTAAAATCAATTAAGTTCTGTGAGTGTGCACGTCTGTGTGTCCCTGCTTGTGTAGTTGGTGGGTAGACCAGGCATACTCCAGGCTTGATTGTGGGTTGTGCCCTTCACCAGCTGTGTGTCTTTGCGTAAATTGCTTAATCTTGCCTCATATGTAAAATGGGGAAGATACAAAATTTTCCTGGGAGGTGTCGGTGCAAAGGCTCAGGTTTCAAGTTTCTGTTCCTGGAAGAACCCCCTGCTTGCTGTCATACTCTGCTGTCACCTTGGAACCGTTTGGTTTTTCAATAGTGGGACTTGCATTTTCATTTTGCATCAGGCCCCCAAAAAGATGCAGCTGGTCCTGATTTGCTGAGATGCAGATACGGTGTCTGTTAGCAGCCCCTGAAGCAGTGGTGCCCAACCTTCCTCATGCTGCGATGTATTTTCATTGTTACAAAGAGGTCGCAACCCACAGGTTGAGATCCGCTTCCTTGAAGGAAGTAGATGCTAAATGTGCGTTTGTCTCTTCCCCCCTGTGTTGGAAGAGCTGTGCATTGCTGCTCCTTTGGGTTAGCCAAACTGAGAATGCTGGTATTTTTATAGTCTCTCTCCCTGCTGTACAGCTACACCCAGAAGAGACACAGGTTATCTGCTGATTACTTTTAAGACTGTAGAGAGATACGCAGTCCTTATACTTTCTCTTTGGCAAGGCTGGGAGGATAGAACATATGCAGAGAACATGGCCTAAGAGTTTGGTAGAATGTGAATGTTCGTGAAAGCAGTTTGTCAAATACAAATTGCTATACAAATAAGTCCTGATGATGTGCATTGAACAAAAGGCTCAGGGAATAGTAGCTGTGATCCAGATGGAGGTGAGGAAATATGTCATTCTTATGGGATGGCTGACATTCGGCAGGCCTAGGGCTCTGTCCTGTGGGCTGTGGGGCAAGGTGTTGGGATGGTTGATTAGGAAGAATCGTGGCTCTTGGCCATAGGAGATTGTAATATGTTAGTAGCCATGGAAAAGATGCTGAGAGGTACCACGTGGTACAGGCAGAGAGGGTTGGACAGAGGGTCCTGAGGTCTGCGTTGTGCACCTGGCGTCCCTGACTTTGGATTAACATAGAATCCCTAGGCAGCTAATCCAGATGGTTCTGATGTGTGCCCAAGGTGAGAAGCACCTTGGAGCCCCACATGGAGGGCTGGCAGAGAACCAGGAGAGCAGTTACAGAAAAGAGAGTTTCAAGACCTACATGTACAACAGTGCATAGTAAGAAGGGGCTGGGGGAGCTGCTTCTGAAAATTCCTTCCTTTCTCTTTTCCATAAGAAAAATAAACTCAAATTAGTAGCTATATTGATCAGCTCTGTTCTCTATTTTCTTCTTTTAATAACCCAAGGGCAACTCCTGGGAGAGCTGTTCCTTCTCCCCGTTTATTCTCTCTGAATATTCTGTTTCATTCAAAGCAGGACACACTCTCGGAAATTACCTTGCTGATGGTGTTTTCGATCTATTGTCCCCTCTCTGCACCACGAGACTGTAAGCACCTTGATAACAGCAGAGTTTGTTGACCATGTCTGTAAGGTTTAGATCCTTGCCTGGCACATATGGGGTCTGACAATTAAGTTCTAGAACTCATTCTAGAAAAAGTGCTCCGTACCTCATTGCTGAATATCACTACTGTAGCCTTCAAACTACTCCCTTGGGAAGCTATGCACCAATAACAGTGCCTAGTTCATCCTTCAAAGCAATTGTGAGACTCTTTTTCTAGAATAGCCATCAGAGCTATCGTCATATTACTCTTGATATCCTAAATGTCATCAAGGTATCTTCCTTTCAATGTTTCTATTACCTCTGGGTAAAGGAAAAAGTCATTGAGAACCAGATCAGGTGAGTAGGAAGGGTGTTCTAATACAATTACTTTTCTGCTGGCTAAAAACTCCCTCAGAGACAGTGCTGTGTGAGCTGGTGCATTGTTGTGATGCAAGAGCTACACATCTTTCATGCCAACATTTTCAGTTCAGATTTTCCTGGTTCTCTACTGATATTTGCTTGGTCTGCTGTGCTTCTCACAGTCAGCTGATGATTTTAATGGACAGTTTAATTAATTTTTGAAGTGTTCCCCTCAGTTCTGCTTGTTACTGGCCTCCTTGACCTCTCTTCATCAGTGATGCTTTCTACCCCCTCAGAAAAACAGTTAATCTATTTGTACACTGCTGTTCGTTTCATAGAATTATCCCAATGTACTTGGACTAATAAGTCCCTGATTTCACTTCTGTTCATGCCAAGTTTAACAAGAAATGTGATGTTAGTTCGTTGCTCTAATTCAAACTCCGGCATTCTTGCGATGGCACACAAAAACACAGAACAACAATAATGAACACCCCTCAGCAGGATACACTACACGTCAACATGAGCACAGTTGTGAGACACAGATATACCAAGGTTATGAAACCTCACCGAGCTGTTTGTACAGTGCTACCAACATAAGCACACAGTGGGAAATTGGTGAACTCAATTATCAGACCTTGGTGTAGAAAGCCTTTGAGTAAGTGAATGAGTTAGTTTTCCTGGGATGATTCTCTACCATGTCCAGTGGTCCTGACCTGTAGCTGAACCACGTACATTTTCCTGCAACTTATTGGAGTCTGCCTTCACCCCCACCCCTACTTTCATGCCAGCACCCAAGACTTTTCTCTCCTTTGGGGATGCTGCTGCTTTGCTCAGGTTGGGTCTTTCTTTTACATTCAGAGAGAAGAGTCTATTGGGTTTCCAGGCAGCTGTCTGCATCTTCAGTTCTTGGGATGCTCTTGACCAAAGAAAAGTCAAACACCCCAAAGTAAGGCAAGTGTGAATGAAAAAAAGTTCACTGAGGGAGAGAAAGAGAGGTTTGCAGAGTAAGAAGGTTTACAAAGTAAGATAATTAACAAGAAAAAGGCTTTGGTGAATGGTGTGGGGGAGGTGTTCTATTTTATACTGCCCAGATTGGGCCCACCTTGTTGTTCAGAGTTCACCTTGGAAACAGAGTCTTACTGTGCATGTGGACCTCCCATGAGCCTCTATGCAAACCTAGGGGTGTGGCTCAATGTAGATTTAAGCTAATGACATGATAATTAGCCTTCAGGCTGTTCTAGGTCACCTTCCAGACGCTAGAGTACCTATGGTTTGGCTCCAGGGCCTAGAGCGTCCACTCCATCCTTTTGTGGTTGGCATGCTAAGTTGGCATGGTAGATTGGTAGGGTGGTCCCTCCTCCCCAGGTGTGAGCAATACCTGGAGGCAGGATTAAGGGACAATGGGGAGCTAGGGGACCCCACCCTTGTCTTTTTTCCCTAGGAGAGCTGGCTTTCTAGCTATCTACCTAACAGAGTCTTCTATGAAATCTACATAATCCCACCAGAATATAAGCTCTGGACGGCAGGGCTGTGAGTGTGGCTTTCTCATTCCTCAGCACACCATCAGCACATGTCCACTGCATCTCTGTTCCTACCCCCTTCTCCCTGTGTGTGGCAGGGGATACCACCATTTATTTGGAATAGTTTCTTGAGTTTGTTGCCAGGCTTAAAGAGCCCAGAACCATTTCTTTTCAGGAATCACATTGTTATTTCATAATCAATCTTTTATGTAATTCTCTTTATGCATGTGAAAATTCACAGCCCAACTATCACAACGCTAATAGGAACAGATTTGTTTGTTAGAAGAGGGGGAGGTATTAATGAGACTGTACAGCTGCCACGGGGAGCTGGGAAATGAGGCAGAGGGGGGATAAGACAGGGAAGAAGGAATTTGTTCTCTGGGTCTGGCTGCTGTCTTTGCCTGCATTGAGGGGCATGGGGGAAATTAACAAGGCATCTCACATTTTATGGTTCTGCTGCAGCTTTGCTGAACTTCATCTTTGAAATCCTTGAAGGGCATTATTAAGACAGGTCTAGTCTAAGTTGCTTGCTTAAAAAGAGAGAGAGAGAATAAAAAAAGCATTAATGTCGAGGACCGAATAGCCCAATGCTAATGAACTTCTATTGCAATGTGAACAGCCGTTCCTTGGGCTTCTAAATGGTTTTCACACTTCCTACATTTTATTTAAATTTGTAATATCCTTTATGGTTTTACTTTATTGTCCGGGAATATAAAAAAAAAAAATGCACTCTGAAGATTTAGGTATCCACCCAAACTAAGGAAATATGCTAATAAAATCATATGTCATGTTAAAATGTAAAATATAATGCTGATATAATATTGTCTGAGTCAATCCAGTGAAATCACATAATTAAGAGAGGCTTTGATAATTAATTTAGAAAAGCAGCCTGGTTCTCTCAATTCCACCCACACCCTCATCTCTTTCTCTCTCTTTCTCTCTCTCTGTTTTTCACTAGCTGCTGTTTTCTTCATCCAGATATGCATAGAAAAGTCTTAAGTGGCTGTTGAAACTCCCAGAGGCCTGTTTACTTCAAGGTAGAAGTGAGACAGCAGCCATAATTCAGCAAGTGGCGTCTGGCATGAGATGAAAGTGAGATCAGCTCAAGTTTGGGTCAGAATTTAGAGGCCCCACTGGAGTGTTTACGCTTGTATCTGTAGTCCAGATAAGTTAGTGGAAGAAATTGTTCCCTGTGGCAGGTCATGAATCTAATTACCCTAGAAACATTACTACAAGCCTTGATCGGAAAGCACTGAGCAGTGTATGCCCTCCGAGGTTTCCCCACCTTCAAATCCTGTGCGATGCACACAGCATCATCCACGTGGCCCCTAAACCTGTAACTCAAGGAGGTAGGTCATGTTTTCTCAGCAGAAAACAGCCCCTGGAGACCTCCCAGCTCTGAGCATCTATCCAAAAAATAATAATAAATAAATAAAATTTAAAAAAAAGGAGAGAAAAGGAGACTTTTCTTGAACAAAGAGAAAAAAACACTGATGTCTCATGAGCTGGTAAGGAGACAGACAGGAAATAGATGGCAGATATTAAGGGTAGAGGATAAACGTCTTAACACAATAATTAAGTAAGGGAGGTGAAGGCTGTGTTAACCTGTTTGATATAAGCATTCCAAATCGTATATAAAATCAGCACATTGTAACACATAAATGCATTAATGTATACAGTTATGATTTAATAATAAAAAGAGAGAATTGGTTCAGTTCCTGCCTCAGTGTGAGCTGGGTCCTATTTCCTGTTTTGGGGGGATTTGAATATCTTTCTTAAGAAGGGCATAGATATATCTGGTTTGAATAGAGGCCATGGTTCAAAACCAGTGTAGGTCCTGACTTCACAGAAACCCTGATTGGCATTGGCATAGCCTGGGAAAGTTTTGAAGTCAAACACTTTTGCTTCAAATCTTACCCTTGACTCTTTCTTTTTTTTTCTCTTTGAGAAAGAGTCTCACTCTTGTCGCCCTGGGCAGAATGCCATGGCATCATGGTAACCTCATAGCTCATGGTAACCTCAAACTTGTGGGCTCGAGCAATCCTCTTGCCTCAGCTTCCCAGGTAGCTGGGACTACAGCCACCTGCCACAATGCCTGGCTAGTTTTTCTGTTTTTAGTAGAGACAGGTCTCAATCTTGCTCAGGCTGGTCTCGAATTCCTGAGCTCAAGCAATACGCCCTCCTCAGTGTCCCAGAGCTGCTAAGGAAAAGTCTCAGCTGACTGTTAATTAAGCCTGTGGTATCATGCATGCTGCTTTGGAGAACCTCTTTGGCCTCGACTTGCTCATCTGTAAAATGGGCACCCTTTCACATTACTTACCTTACAAGTAAAGATGATGATATATAAGCAAAGTCATGAGCAAGAGATTTCTATGATGATAATTACAAGGGAAGGCCTTGGATGGGAGATAAGCAATGTAACTATTGGACAACCAGAAAACAGACAAGGTACTGAATTTGATTAAAACCAGTTAGTGAATCTATTATTACATGGTAGATTTTGTTTGTTTGTTTGTTTTTCCTATAAGGTCTTCAATGTAAAGAGAAATGGACTTAGTCATGCCAAAGAAGGAAAAAAGCTATCTAAATCCATTACCTCTCAAGTATCTCCACTGTTCTACTCGAAGGCTATAAATGTCAAAGAAGAAATGTGATATAGGGCTGAACAAAGAAAATACTGGTTAATTAATCTTTTAGGAATTTGGAATGTGTGGAAGGCAAACTCCTTTCTCATTATGAATGTGACCACGGGCCCTGCTGACCACTCATTGGAAAATAGCCTGCAAATTTGTAAATACGTAGGCTGGGTGGGACCTGCCCATGGACACTTTGGATGGTACCTTTCTCTGTCACACACTTGTCCTGGGTAGGGAGGAGAAGCCAGGAAATGAGCCGCGGACTGAAAGGATGTGGACTGGCGATTTCATAACAAAATCAAAGACAGGAGTACAAGTCAGAGCCCAGTGTTTTGGAGCTGTGGGCAGGTGAGGCATTCGTTGCAGGGGTCTGGCTTACAGTTTCAGAGACAGAGCCCGAGAGTCCAATCCGCTGAGTAAGTGGAGACCATGGGACCTTAGAGCATGCCGTCCGTTAGAGCATGTCCTTTATGATCCAGAGTAGGTCCCCCGTTTATAAAAACTACTTCAAGGACCTGGTAATGGGAAAAGGCACTTTTAACCTCTAGGTTACTTGCTAAGAAATGTCCCAAGTTGGTAGTGAACATAAGCTGTTGCCAGCTGCCAGCTCTTGCCACAGTGGCCCAGGTAACAGACATAAAGGTCATTAGCAAGTCCTAGCAGGCGGGCACTTCTGTCCAACCAACTCCTAACTCTTTGTCTGATGACCCAGGCTCACCGTCTTCCAAGTGGTCCCACTGGAGTGTGATGGGAAGATAGCAGGTGGCTAAGAGCAGAGACCTCCATGGGGGAATCCGCAATGCCAACCTTTCTTTAGAACTCACTGTTTTTTTGAAGTTTAAAAGAACCCACTTTATTTTTCACTTTGAGAGACTTTTTAATTATTTCCTTTGCTGAGCATTTCAAGATGATATCAGTACCTGACATTTGAAATGCATTCTACGCCAGGCACACTGATAAGTGCTTAACCCCTATGGGATCATTTAATCCTCCCTAATGCTCACGAGTTGGGGACTCTTCTTATTTCATAGAGGAGAATACGGGGGCTGAGCAAAGTGAGGGGATTTGACTGGGCTCACGGAGGCAAGGTGAGATTCAAGCCCGGCTCTTCCTTTAGCGAGGGTTCATGTTCATTTCCTTTTTCTATCCACTTTCCTAAAATATCTTTAAGACTCAACATTCATTCCTTCATGCTTTGTCTAATAGATGTTTCTGCTGACACATGAATTAATGCCGCAGAATCAGGCACTATAGGTAACCCGCCCCTTAGTTTTCCTCCCCTTCCAGCTACTAGGACATTGATTTGGTTAAAAGATTGGGGAGCCATTTGTTTCACAGGAGCATTTTCTAGACCCACAGAGAGAATCCTGGTTGGCTTCAACCAATTGCAGAACATTTGACAAAAGATAATACCTTTTCTTGCCAGCCATTTGTCCAAAAGGGACAACCCTTGTAGGTGAGGACTTATGTTGGGGGATGCCTTTGAGAAGTTTCCTTGATCTTAAAAGAGATTATAGAAAAGGGAAGCTTGTTTTCTTCCTCTCAACACAGGCATGTGGGAAGCTGTCGAGTCCATCACATAACCATGAGAAGAGGTAGCCAGGCAACCAGCGACAGTCCGAGAGTGGGAGAGAATTCCCAGAGAGCTCCCCTTGTGGCTGACTCTGCCACTGGCCTCTGTAACCCGAGTCATCCCACCTGCTAACTTTGTACTGTGTGTGAGATCATAGATGTGCTTATCTAACTCATGTGAGGGCTCTTTCGTTACTCAGAACTGGGCATTCTTGCTGAAATGAGTAGTCCGTATAATACATTTATTTATCTGTATTTTTCATAATGATTTCATTTATTTGTGTTCCCACGAAAGTGTACAAAGAAAGGAAGCAGAAACTTAGAGGTGATGGTACAAGTTGCAAGGTACACAGCTAGCAAGTGGCCAAGTTGGTCCTAGAAACCCGGTCCCCTACTTCCCTGGGCATGGAGTTGCCAGATAAAATACAGGATGCCCAGTTAAATTTGAATTTCAGGTAGAGAATGAATATTTTTCCTCAATATAGTATGGTCCAAATATTACATGACAGTATAACTACCGTAAGAATTTCTGTTGTTTACCTGAAATTCAAATTTAGCTATGCATTCTGTATTTGTATTTGCTAACTCTGTTAGTCTTACCTGGCTGGAGCTATTAATATATACATTTTACCATTTATCCTTTTAACTTTTGGACTCTTAGTTGAAAATCCCAGATACCTGATTGCAACTGATGTAAACCAAAGGAGTTTAATTAATTTGTAGGCTTAATTTACACATTTAATTTTAATATACAACTGATATATAATTCATAATATATGATTATATAGTGTATAATTTAGTTTGTAGGTTTAATTAATTTATAGGCCCAGACAGCTCTGCTTTCCCTTTTGTATATTTATTGCCAGTGGGTTTTGCTAAGATGACGAGGAGCAAGTTTGAGCTTATATCCTATCATCTTGTTAACCCCAAGGAAAAGAAAGCTACCTTTTTTCCAGTAGCTGAAAACACAGAGGTTAAGTCACGTGCCAAGTCCATTGCATGGATTTAAGTCAGGTGCCAAGCCCTGAACTAATTACCATAGACCTAAAGTTGGGGTATTCTGATTGGCCAAATCTGGTCATGTGATCTCCCTTTGTCCACAGCACATGGAAATAAGAAAAGGGAGGTGTTCTCTTACAGAGGTGCTTTAACAAGGGAGTTTGGATGGATTCTGGGCACCATCCTATTGTCCATCCCAGTCACTAGGCATTAGACAAAATATGATCTGAAAGAACACTAGGCTTACAACAGCATGGTGGGGTCCCGAACCCATCTCAATCAGTTATTTTGCCAGAAAGTAGGTCAGTTCAACGGAAAGTCATAAATCACAGGTAATGCACCGAAAGCCCTCAGAGGATTGTGAATGAGGCTGTTTAGTTCTATCTCAGAAGTTCAATGAGGTTCAACTTGTTAGTCGATAGTGACGGAGATAATGGCAGCTGTACCCGTCCCCACATGCCTGTGTGGCTTTGATTTTCAGCCATAAAGAATCTCATTTGAGTTTTTGTATAAAACCCAAATTTGAATTTTATTGGAATACTTACACATGATTACCTTTCAGTGAAACTTACTGTCATTTCAGCTGTAATGTTCTCGCAAATGGAGTGGAGTTTTTCACTTTCTTTTCAAATTGTTAGATTCATTAAGCAAATATTGTATATTTATCGAGCAGGTCTTACTAGTTAGGCATTGTGGATGACAAAGAAAGGGCAGACGAGAGGCTCTGTTTTGAGGAGCATACTTGAAAACAATTTTCTGTGTGTGTTCTAGAAGTAGATGGTCCAATTTTCTGCATTTAAAAACTATGTTCTCTACATAGTTATGTAGCTGTGGGAAGACAGGGAGGGGAGGACACACCTTGGATTCCAACAATTGAGTGAGGCAGCATCTGCCCAAGTTGGTGATCTTTCTCTCTGACTGTGTGAAATTTCTCCATCACAGCTTTTCATGGGGACAAGCTCTGTTCTTTCTGGGGCTTGCCATGCTTTTAATATGGTAAGTAAATGAGTGAAGAAGCAGTTGATATTTCCCCCTTGTGGACCATCTAGCCTCCCCCACTCAACCCTGGGAAAAAACTTTGAGTAGGTTGAACCAAATTGGGTGTCAGGGTGCAATATTTTCTAGCCAAATAAACGTTTGGAATCTCGGAGAGCTCAGAAGCCTTCTTGGTCCTTCATCCCCCCTGATTGGGTTCCTCTTTGAAAGTTGGACTCTTTTCCTTGCTTATTCACTAGCATTAGCTCCAAAAGCATTACACGAAAGAAAACTCGTTTTGATAGGGGTGTCAGACTCCAACAATGCAGATTTCCAAAGAACGGAACTGGTATTTTGGACAGGAAGCGCTGGACATGCTCCTGACTTAACGTTTAAATGAGTGGCACATCTTCATAAAAAGTGACAGCCACTCTTTGCAGAAGGGAGGGAACGCAGGGCTGTGAAACAGTGGCCACTCCCAGTGACATGCTGCAGAAGGAACAGGGCTTTAATGAAGTTGTCCCTCTTTCTTCACCCAAACACATCCATGCTTCCAGGAAAGCTAAACTGGAAGGAGCACCCAGGGACGCTACATAGTGTGGAGCAGCATGAGGTGTTTGTAAGCAAGGGGAGGAGAAGGGTTATGCAGGGTGCTTTTGAGTTACAACACTAGCTCTCGGTGGGTGGAATGAGGCCCAGCAAAGATCAAGTACATGTTACCCTTTGGACGCAGGACTGGAGGAAAAGTTGTCCCATTTGTAGATCCCAGAATGGGAGGCATTCTGCCTGAAAAGAGAATTTCTGTGAATGATGAGTTTGTAGGAACAGGCCCAGAGGAGTCTCTTGGCCAGAAGACCATGCAGTGCTTTGTAAGTGACTTTGAGGGGAGGTGAAGGCCATTTACCATGGAATATGTGTCAAGGCAGTTGTACTTTTTGAGAAGTGTTCAAAACTAGACAGCTTTTGGTAGCATGTTAAAGCAGACTTCATTTGGGCCGTTTCATTATGGGTGAAGGAATCCCATGAGAGCATAGAAGACAGGCAAGTTCATCATTGCTGTTGCCCTTGGTCCTTGGCGCTCCTGAGTGCCTTAGCCTCTGAAAGGTCGCAGAGCCTGGCAAATTAGGTAAGTCACAGAGCTTTTCTTTCCGTCTCTTCACTTGATCATGTATGCTAACTTTTTGTTCATTGATAGGGGGATTTTCATGCAAACATTGGGTGTTCTCTGAGCTCAAGAGGTCTCTTGATTATCTTAGCCTTAGACTTTTTTGGTTATTATTGTTTGGTTATTATTGTTTTCTCTTTCCAAAATGTTTCACTGGAACATATTTTTAAGTAAATTACAAAACCACTGGTGTGTAAAAATTCCAGGTCATTCTGGCATTGTAACCCAAACCTGCAGTGTTTATACGGTGATGTGTGCCAATAGAAGAAATATTTTAGCTTAAACCTTAATTAGATGCAAGGGGAGCAATATGAAGGCAGTGCCAATTTACAGAGGAAGAAAGAAGTACAATTCCTGTTTTGTTCTTTTTAACATAAATTCTATGGGGTGTATACGCTGTGGAATACGTGTCGATGGGGAAGTGGTTACTCGGGTGAAGCAGAGAAACTAAGGGCAGCTAAAATCTACTCATGTAACAAAAGTTCCTAATGTGACATGTTTTATTAACTTTAAACCTGGGTCATTCCAAATGCTGCCTCTTTCACCAGGTTTTAAATTCTGTGTCTAAAAGTTTTGTGAGATTAGTCATCATTCAAAGACTGTAAATTCTGTAAGGGATTGTTGATTGTGACATTATTTATTCTGAGTCGGGCAGATATTTGTATGTATATATCTGAATTATATTCAATGTTGATTGCTAGATTTCCTTCCCAGGTCATAAGCCTGGTAATATTGTAAATAATTACAAATTAAACTAGAGTTCTAAATATTTACTCTTCAGGTGATGGGATTGTTCTTTGCGTATCTATTTCTAGTCTGAGAAATGTTACATTTCTCAAATTTATACATTAGGTAGAAGTGACATTTTCCACAAAGTTCCTCTTTGTAGTTTTATATTAAAATGTTTTATGTGCATATAAACACACTCAGTGGAGCTTATCGCAAGAAGACTATCAATGCGTTTGAAATGCTTACTTCCATATAATGCTAAATTCCCTGTCAAAAACCACGGATTCCTATGAAGTTGAATTTTTAATCAAGAGATCGTAAGAATGGCTCGACACCCGTAACTCAGTGAGTATGGCGCCAGCCACATGTACTGAGGATGGTGGGTTCGAGCCTGGCCCGGGCCTGCTAAGCAACAATGACAACTGCAACCAAAAAAAATAGCCGGGGGTTGTGGTGGGCATCTGTATTCCCAGCTACTTGGGAGGCTTAGGCAAGAGAACTGCTTAAGCCCAAGAGTTTGAGGTTGCTGTGAGCTGTGATGCCACGGCACTCTACCGAGGGCAACATAGTGAGACTGTGCCTCAAAATAAAAAAATAAATTAATAAAAGATCTTAAGTAAAGTTTTGTGGGGAACTATGCAATTTGCTAACTAGTTCAAAATATAAAAAAAGCTTATTCTTCGTACATTTACTTAATAAAACACAGTTTTTACTGTGGTTTATGATTTTGGATTTCAGTTCTCTGAGGTATGATCATGCTGTGTCATTCACAGATTAGCTGTGTAACCTTAGATAAATTAATGAAATGTTCAAGCTTTAGTTTCCTCAGCCATTAAATGGGGATAATAATATTAACACCCACGTGATAAGGTTCTTCTGAAGAGTAAATAAGATAATGAATGTAAAATGCTGAATGAAGGGCATGACATATAAGTATAATTAAGTGCGTCATTAATGACAGGTCATTATTATTATTGTTGTTTTTGTATTATTTCCTAGTTGAAAATATTAACCTTCTGAACTGCCCTGATTGATGCCAAAAAAAATAATAAAGAAGCAAGCACACAGTCTTGCTACCTATTCTGCATGAGTTACAGGGTTCATTATGTTGAAAACACTAAAAACCAAAAAGGAAATAGCTCCTAGGAAGCCACTACATGCAGCTGGCTCACTCCTTAACAAAAGTTCAAATCTGAGCGTTCCATACCTAATAAAGATAACACGCCTGCCCTCTGGTGGATATTTATTTTGTGTTAGCATTTTCCTTTCTGGATGTAAGATTTTTCCATCTCTCCCCCAAAGTCAGAGTTCTACAGCTGGAAATGCAATCCTGCCTACTTCTTTAGAATTTTGTCTAATAAATATGCAAGTAGACTTCTAAACTCACAACATGCTCGGGAAAATGAAACGTTTTATGGCTACCATGAAATGCTTTCCTCCTTCATGCCCAGCCCCTTCAGGACTCAGCAATTGCTAAGGGTTATTTACAAGAAATGTGAGCTGTCTCATCTCTCAGCTGTGATGGTAAATGAGATTTTTAAGGTGTAGGGATAGGGGAGACCAATGATGTGATAAAATGGGCCAATGCATGAGAAAAAGGAGGATGTCACCCTTAGGTACTGGATCACCCTTAGGTACTGGAATTGCCAGGACACTGTCATCAATGATTTAATTTGATGGGAAGAGGATGTTTGTTGTTTTTTCTATGAGGTACAGGCATGGGCCACATATGCCCATGTGCACGCTTACACACACACACACACACAGACACACACACACAGAGGAGTAGGAATTATTCCTGTAATGGGCTGCAGTTCTTAGGCAGGGTGTAGTCCTTTATTTTCTTACTCAGGTTGGAAAAAATAAATTTAAAAAACATTTTCAATATTGGAACTTTCGGTGGTTTCTAGGTGTCAAGGTAGAAAGCACCAGAGTCAAGAATTCAGTGGAGTAGCTGACCTCAAAATAGTGCATCCACCTGCGGCCACCTCCTCCCCTCGTGGGTTTTCCCCTTCTGCTGAACTGGTCAACTGTCTGCACCCAGGACTCCTTAGGGTCTAAAGAGCAGGCCTGAGCTCAAGACACAGAATTCAGGGAGTTGGTTGGCTCACCCAACTGCAAGCTCCATGGGTTCATCCAGCGTAAGGTGACTGAGTTCCCATGGGCTGGAATCACGTCCAAATTTTTTTTCGCTCTTTCTCACATTGTGTCTCCCCATTTTTTCTTTTTTTTTTTTTTTTTTTTTTTTTATCACTTAGCTCAGATTTCTTTTTCTGTGTTGGTTTCATTCTCAGCCTGTCTGTGGTGACAGTGATGACCCTGAAACACCAAACCTCTATCTTCATCACTATCTTTGTTTCAGGAATGGGAGAGACCCTCATTCTTGGCAGCCTATCGAGAGAGGCCCTGTACCCGCTCTCCTACCCGGAGCCACTTGGGGGGGGGGGGGATGGCGGCTCTGAACACCCTCAGTCGTGTGCCCAACCCTGGATTCTGGGAGTTGGGGCCAGAAGATGGCAGAGAGGATGCTTGCTAAAGACTGGTGGAATTCTCTTAGCTAGGAAGAGCTGAGATGCGCAGAGGAAACATTTCTTGTCACCAGTATGTGCTCTTGATGTCCTTGCCAGTTTGTTTAAAGGTTTTTCTCTACTTTTGGTGGCCTTCCTGATCTTTCCAGATTGCATGCCCCCTTCAGTGTAAACTCCGTCCTCTGAAGACTTTTCCTACCAGCCTCGTTTCTATGGCGCGCGAACGGGACTCCTCATTTGGCTGGTTGAGTGCCACAGTAGCTGCTGTTCTTGTTCCCTCCGCTCTCACTCTGGCCCTCTGTCATTTCCTTCTGCTTCGTATTAAAACGGTGCATTACTTCTTCTTTTAGGGGCCGACAAACTGTTGGACACCTGTCTTGTCTAACACGGGCAGTATTGACTTTTGATCATAAGGACATGGGAAGTTTTGGAGATGCTAAGACAGCCTGTTCAAAATATGTGCACATGCCCTTTAGTCACTATTTTTTTTTATTTTTATTTTTTGAGACACAGTCTCACTCTGTCACCCTGGATAGAGTGTTGTGGCATCATAGATCAACTGTTGGGCTCAGGCGATCCTCTTGCCTCAGTCTACTGAGTAGCTGGGACTACAGGCACCTGCCACAACACCCAGCTAGTTTTTCTACTTTAAAATTTTTTTTTAGTAGAGATAGGGGTCCTGCTCTTGCTCAGGCTGGTCTCCAAGGCCTGAGCTCAAGTGATCCTCCCTCACACCCTCCCAGGGTGCTGGGATTATAGGTGTGAACCACTGTGCCTGGTGCCCTTTAGTCACGGTTAAGTGCAAGTAACCTTTAGTTCTTGATGTCACTGTGGTCAGCAGTTTGCCTGAAGAGGGATTCCATCAGTCAGGGGCAGGGTTCTGGGGCCCTGAGTGGGCGATGTTCCCTTAGGGATGGAGGAGCAGTTGTCGGTGCCCATCCACCTTATAGAGAAGGTGCTTAGTCAAACCACCCTTCGATGGTTTGATGGGTTTGATGGTTCGATGGTGGGATGGAAGGGAAATTGTTTTGTCCTTTTTTCTTTTGCCCTGACACATGAGGCAAAGATTATGGGTCCAGGTGAAGGTCAATGATAAACTCCACCCATGGCAAAATCTAATTATAAACTTTAACCTCAGCTCAATGCCACTAGAGCTTGGTTGTGCTTTATTTGGGATGCAGACTGACAGCTGTGTCTGTGATGTATTCAGGAAGACATATCTATTAAAGCTAGCCTAACAATGGGGGCACATGCAGATTTGCATTTTAATTCATTTTCCCTCAGTGCTGATATGCGGCTTATCTTTCAAGAACAGGCTCACATCAACCCTGATATACGTTACTTAAGAATAATGCTCATAATCTATTAGTTTAATCTGTTCACACGAGAAGGAAAAAAGAAATCGTGCACCGTGCAGAAGGTTTCGGGCTCCATCGGGGAATTTTTTTCCAAGGGTTTCCTGTAGCAATTGTTTTCAAAGTCTGCTTATTTTTCTCCTTCTAGCTGAAGTAGTAAACAGCTCAGGGAAGAGGTCATGTCTTCTAGGTAGGGCTGGACAGGGTAGAGTTTATAGTCTGGCTCCCAGCCATGTCGGTTACATGCAAACTCCTGACTTGAGCACAGGTGCATGATCATAAGAAGGATGTAGCAATAGAACCTTGAGAACTGGTTTTGATCATTACAGATGGCGTATAAAAATTGCCCATCAGAGGACCTGTCAGATAAGAGATAACGATCGATATTTTTATGTTTCTGGAGCTGAGATGGCTGCTAAGACCTTGTATCTTTCTGATAACTACACCTGTGCATGCTGTTTCTCTCACCTGTCACTCCAGGTGGGGGTAGAGGGTCCTTTCTTTGCAGAGAGTGTTCAGTATTAGAAGGATCAGTATTTAACTGACAGAGTTTGATCTCACTTTGCCCAGCATTCTTCGTTTTCACTGGGTCTTTTCACTTCTTTCCCTTTGCTAACTTCATATCCATGGATTCTCTCTGGGGTCCAATGACCTTGATGTTGTTAGTGAAGGGAAGATGGCTGAGGTGTCTGTGTGGGGAGACAAGAGCAGGAACGAGGTCTCCATAAGACAGAAGTTCCGGAACAGCCGCAACGCAGACTCAGAGTCAGGGGAAAGTGCCTGAACAGCAGAGGAGACCTGCTGATTTTGTCATGGGCCTCGTATAAACCACATTCTTCATTTCATTTTGCCACATTCGTATTTGTAGGAAAACGGACAGAAAGGACGACTCAAGGCAGATTAGCAATGCTGAGGGGACCCATGGTCTTAGGGTCATGGATTATAGGAAAATGTGATTAATGAAGCTGACCCTTAGCTCTGAGGCCATCGAGGTGGTGTTATCAAGTAAATGAACGCATTGCCTGATGAAGACAGAAGCCAATACTATGTGGCACTGGATTTCGAGGTTGGGGGGGGGGGGCTTTATTTCTAAATCAGTCAGAAAGGAGACAGGAGCAGGCTCTAATCTGATTTAGAGTCTGGGGCAGGTTTATGGGCTCAGAGGGCAAGGGAAAGGATTTAGGAATGTTGGCTTGGCAGGGGGTCACTGGAAGGCTTCAAACCTGGCCATTTTTGGAAAGCTACGTTGCAGCAGATTTTACCCCCAGTCTTCCAGGCCAGGGAATCCTGAGAGTTGAGGCATTCCGTTTCTGGTCATAGCCTGGTCTCCATGGTCCAGAAGTAGAAATCCATTGGTTCTGGGTGTTGTCAGAGGTCAAAGCTTTTCTGTTGTGTGCACTTGGGCTACCTGACATGCAATTTCAGGTTCTGTTTTACCTACTTGGGAACTCAACATTCTGTTATCAACAGAGTAGAGGTAGCTGTGGCTGTTCCCACAATGACAGTGGTAGAGGGGACTTAGCAAGTATGGGAGATCAAATAGGCTCTCACTAAACCTGCATAGAACTGGAATCACTGTGCAAGATGAGGAAGTGTGCAGAGAGAGAAGGCAATTTCAGAGTTCAAATTCTTACAAATGGAAGACTTTAGCAAGGTGGTGGGTGGCTGAGGTAGAGAAGGAGGCTTCTAAAACCAGATGCAAGGCCAGGGCGTTTGGAGTGATGTCATTATGGGGCTGAAGTCCGTGAGATGCTGAGAGAGACTTCGACACTGGTGCTCATATCCTATGTTTGACATTTGCTTATTTTCTTTCCCCAGGGCTCACTCTCATTATAGTGTGGAGCCTCCAGAGAGCTAAGTCTATATTTCCCTTTGCTCTTTCTGCTGTTCCTGCCCCAGTGCTCAGTGTGGAATCAAGCCATAATAAACAGCTGCAGAATGGAGGGGTTAATAAGGTCGCCAAGGGATTGCAGGCCCCTGTCCTCTGAATCCCTTCTATGCAATGTTAGACCTAGAAGGTGCAAAGTGCTCCTAGTAGGAGCATTTGTTGATTGCATTACAGATCCAAGCAAAATATATCAATAAAATAACTGCCCTAATATTGGCACTTAGGATGCTACACGAATTAACAATGATGTGGAGATTTTTAGGATTTCTCTGTTTCTCTCTCTCCCTTTCTGTCTGCAGTTGCACGTACAGTAGGCAAAAACATACGGGATAATTTAGTGATCGTTCAGGGAGTTTTCTTTTTTTTTTTATGGAAAAATCTAAATAGTTCCTTGCTAAATTAAGATTTTTTTTATTCTTTATTTATTATTATTTTTTTATTATAGATAAAAATATGCACCATAGATGTGGCCCAACCCATCACCCTCCCTCCACCCAAACCTCCCCCCTCCCTTCCCCTTCCTTGGTCCTTTCCTCATAGTCTTGTGTTATAGTTGGGTTATAGCCTTCATG
>CAUYPK010006072.1:0-29424 GCA_963574355.1 Loris lydekkerianus | reverse complement strand
CAATGATTGAAGTGATACCTGTACAAGCCAAAGAACACCAAGGATTGCTGGCAGCCATCAGAAGCTTAGAGAGGGATGTGGAACAGATTTCCCTCCAAACGGAAGAAGCCAACGCTGTGGATGCCTTGATTTTAGACTTCTGGATTCCAGATATGGAAAATAAACTGTGAGAAAATAAATTTCTGTGTTAGGCTGGGCACAGTGGCTCACACCTATTATCCCAGCACTGGGGAGGCCAAGGCGGGTGGATTGCCTAAGCTCACAGGTTCAAGACCAGACTGAGACAGAATGAGACCTCCTTTCGAAAAATGGCCAGGTATTGTGGAAGATACCTGTGGTCCTAGCTACTCGAGAAGCTGAGGCAAGAAAATTGCTTGAGCCCAAGAGTTTGAGGTTGCTATGGGCTGTGATGCCATGGCACTCTACTGCGGGTGACAAAATGAGACTCTGTCTAAAAAAAAAATAAATAAAAAATAAATAAATATATATATATACACACATTTTTTTGAGACAGACTCTCACTTTGTTACCCTTGGTAGAGTGCCCTGGTGTCATGGCTCACAGCAGCCTTCAACTTTTGGGCTTAAGCGATTTCTTGCCTCAGCCTCCCAAGTAGCTGGTACTATAGGCACCCGCGACAACACCCGGCTATTTTTTTAGAATTGGGGCTTTACCATTCCTCAGGCTGGTCTCGAACTTGTGAGCTCACCATAATCCACTCACCTCGGCCTCCCAGAGTGCTGGGATTATAGTACTTAGCCACTACACCCAGCCTACAACCAGTATGTGTGTATTTTATTTTTCTTAATCTATTAGATACATTTTTTTGAGGTAAAAAAATCAATATGACTAGTTTTTAAATCATGGCTAAAATTATGAACATAAAGGAAAGGTTCTAAGTGTTCAGTTTGAGAACATCACACATTCTCCATGACCTCTGCTTCCCCACCCCTGGATTCCAAGATACACATACGATCTCTTGATGTTATTTCCCCTATTTTCCTTCTTTCCAAATATTTCTGAGTATTTTCTAGACTCACAGTTCTTTATATTTTTATTTTTGGAACGTTAGTGCTTTATTTTCATTGTAACCAATATATTCACATAGCTTGAAATCACAAAATGTGTAACCAAATATGAAATAAGGGTCTCTCCTCCAGCTATGCAGCTCACAGACAAGCAACATTGTCAGTTTCTTGAGCATTCTTCCAGAAATATCGTATGCATATATGAGCAAATACAGATGTTTCCCCACTTTTTTATTCAAATGAAAATGTCTAATTTATATTTACTTTGTTTCACTTATATCTCAACTTCTTTCATGAAAAAATGGTTTCCATATTCTTTTAAAACTTTTATTAATGTAAAGAATGCACAGAAAAAAACATACACGTCGTAAATTTTCACAAACTAAATATACTCACATAAACGATTCTCAGATCAGTAGAAAACATAACATCTCAGAAACACTCACAATCCCTTCCAGTCACTGGTCCCTTCCCCAAGGGCTAACCACTATTCCAGCTTCTAACACCAAAGATTCCTCTTCCCTGTTAAAGTCTGGTTCTTTTCCTATACATTTTCTCTCTGTTTTTGTGATAGTCATATGCTACTGTAGGTAACAATACTTGGTTCATTCTCATTGCTATGCAGTGTTTCATTGTGTCTATATTCTGTTTGATGGCTGCATAGTTCTCCATTATAAAAAATAATTTATTAAAAAAATGATACTTCAAAAATTGTAAAAATGGAGACAATATGGCAGTTCTTACATGCAAAACTGAGAAATATTTGTTTTTCATAGAGGGTTTTTTTTTAATTTGATTTTTAAAACTTTCTCCAAAACCTATAGAATAGAATCTGGCTTTATAATGTATTTAATATAATAGAGAAACAAACACAGTTTAAGGCCTTCAGCTTTTCAATTTCATTGTTGATTTTCTCATTTTAATTCTTTTAGTGATGGGACAGGTTAGAATGGAAATAGTTGTGTGAAGCTTTGAAGAGTCAGAAAGAAGTGGACACAGCACAATTTCCTTGCTAAAGAACATGCTACTTATGATTAATATATTCTTTAGAAGGGCTAAACATAGGCACTAACAATTACAAATGATCTATTAATCAGATACCAAGACACTTTCCTTCCAAAAAACATCAGAAGCTTAAGTAATTAGCTAGATTGAGGAGCGGGAAGGGTAACTGGGAGGAGTAGCAGTGTGGTATCTACTGACTCTGTCCCCAGCTAGCTATGAGACCATGGAATACTTCCGTTGCTGTCTAAGCCTCGGTTTCTTATGTGTAACATGATGTAACATTATAATAGCACTAAGTTTGGAATAGTTGTGAGGAAGAAAGGAAAAAACCAAGTACTTAGCACAGTGCTAGAAGGGGCAGGCTTCTTATAAGGTGTAATTATTATATACTATTTTAAGAGTCCCAAGTCAAGGTAGAGGTTATAGGGAACAGAATTTTCTGCTTTAGCAAACAGGAGGAATTGAGTTGTCTGTTCCTGAAGACAAGAGACGAGGAAATAAATGAGAAAAAGAAAGAATGAGAGCAAGCGTGAGAGAGAAGCTGCTCAGTGCAAAAATCAAAACATAGACAAATAAAAAATAAATGCAAATAATCAAAAGGGCTCTGAAAAAAATATGAAATGCTAAAAATAGCTGGGAATAGGTACAAAGTTTATTGTGGATAACCAAGGATGTTGTGCAAAACCCTCACGGCAAGATGAAACTAATACTTCAAAGATATGGGGGGACAAATCCTTCAAGCCGAAGAAGCACAATAGGTTTACAACATGCTCAATATTTTAAAGGCAAAAAGAAATCAGTAATACTGGAAACCTAGAACTGGTGACTGGAAATAACTGAGTACAGAGTCAGATCATGTAGGGTCATTAGGGTTTAGTCAGACCACAGTAAGCCTTTAGATTTTATTTTCTAAGGCCAAGAGGAAATCACTGAACTCTACCAGAGTTGGAAATTGTGTGTATTTAAAAACAAACACTGTGGTATGTACTCTTCAAATCCACAGTAGAGCAATAGGATTATTTTAGTGGTTTCAGGAGTCTATTCAACCACTCCAGGGTGGTTTGGTCTAGAATTGAGATGTAGAAATGATAAGAGATTGTCAGTCAGTTCAGAATAGCTGTTAATGATAAAGCTGACAGGATGCGATGACAAGGAAAAGTGCAAGATCAACTATGCCTACTGGATTTTTGGCCTGAGAAACAGAATAAATAGGGATGACAATTTAAAGGGAAAGTATTTGGAAATAAGCAGGTTGAGAAAGAATGGATTAATGTTAAGCAAACTGGCAAAGAATTATGTCTCCAGACCTATTAAATTTGAAATAGTAATATTTCATCCAAGCAGAGATGTTGATTAAGAAATTAGATTGAGGTGACTGGAATTCAGGGAAGGAGTTCAATGGGGAAATATGAATTTGCATGTTTTCAGTATATATGGAATTTAATACCTTGGGAGTTTATCAGACTTCCTAGGAAGAGAGTACAGTTAGAGTGGGTATAGGCAGAGTGAGCCTGAGTGCTGGCATATTTAGAGCTCTGGAACTGGAAAAAGAGCCCAAAACAGACAGAGAAGTAAATGTGTGGGGTTTTAGAACCCAAGGGCAGAAGCCAAGTTTCAAGTCAAGCTTAAAGAAGGAAAGAATGTGTGTCTGTGTCAAATGATGCTAAAAAAGGACATTGTGATGAGAAGAGAAATTGAATATTGGATTTGCCAACAAGGAGCTGTTGATGATCTTTATATGGTATGGGGACTAAGACAGCCTGAGTGAAGTGGGTTAAGAAGAAAGTGGGTCACGGCAATGTGTGAACAGAGATTTTAATAGCCTTGTTTATTTATAAAAAAGTATACAGTTCTTCCAAATATAAAATGAATAAAAAGGAGTAGAAATAGGTAGGTGGTGATAGAGAAAGAGGTTCTATTTTTTCATCACATTTTTAGTCATACTGAGGTACCTTCATGCAATATTTTGTCTCCAAGGAATATACTTTGGAAGTCACTAGTCTATGAGAGACACTTGCCAAATCTTCATGATTAATAATCCCCTCCAATATTGATTCCATAGCTTCCATAACAATTTATGTTCTCTTAATGGTGCTGACGATGGTTACAGACCATTGTTTAAATAATTTCTTAATTGTTTCTTTCTTTCTTCATTGGTTAAGTAGTACTCTATTTTTCTAGGCATATCCTCAGTAATAATTTGAGGAGCAGTAAAAATCAAGTAAAGTTTCTGAGTACTTGTGTGTCTAAAAGATTTTTATCTGATTATTTTAATTTTTTGTAGTTTAGTTTGGTATATAATTAGGGTTAAATAACTTGCTTTTAGAACTTTAAGATATTATTTATTTTGTCTTTTACCATTACTACATTGCTATTGAGAAGTCCAGCGCCATTATGATAGGTCTTTCTTTGCAGATGATCTTTTTTTTTTTTTTTTCCCAATTAGAAATTTCAAAGTTCTCATTGTATTTACTGGAATTTTGTAAAGATTCATGTAACTGTGGAATCTGTCCTCTTGATACTTAGCTTGAGTCTGAAAATTATCTTTCTTAAGTTCTTTTAACGAATCACCTATTCCTTTTTTATTTTGATATTTTTATTCCCTCTCATTACCCTTTTTTTATTTGGAATTTCCAATCTGTTGATTATTCAGTAGCCCATATTGATCCTTGATGTCTCTTAATTTTTTAAATATTTTCCCCCTCTCTTTAACTATTTGTCTGAGCTGGCTCTTCATTTTTATTTTCTAGTCCTTAGAATATTTATGCCACCTATCATGTTTTTAATTCTAAGAAGTTTTGGCCCTGTGGATTAGTACCAAGTTTCAGTTATGGTTGTATGACTACCATATCTTCTCACGTATTTCTATGACTATTAAAAACATTTATATAATTTTAATTCTGAATTATCTTTCCAACAGACATCCACTGAAAGTGCTCAGAACTTTGTGCTTTAGCTGCATCAGAGAAGTCAGCAAGCCAGCAAACTGCCTTTCTTCTCAAGAGAATGAATGAGAAGAGTGTTTGATTATGAGCACTGGGATCATTAGCTTCCACGATAGAATGCCACCTACTCTAAAGAGCAGCTGAGCAATTGGATCTGCCCAAGATGGCACAGTTGTGAAATTAGAACCAGGGCTGTGTCCCAGTGATCCTCATTCAAAAGCTGTTTTTCTTTTCTTTGTACTTTTGGCTGAGTAACTCAGCAGATACGATGATAGCCAAATAGTTTTTTATCAGAAAAATAGAAATGTTTCGCATAAAACCCTGCTCCTTTATAGGTTACCATAGTCTTTGGTATGTAATATTTGCCATGTAAAATTATTTCATTTGTGAGGGTATGAGTCATTTACAATAATACATTTCTTCACATTTATAGAAGTTTTCATGTGTGCAAATAGTTTATACTGTAAGACATTTTAGTTGAGTAAGTTTTATTGTGCCAAGAATGCTGAGTTTTCCTTGAAATGTCAATGCTTTGAAGTCTAAGGAAAATATTCCATGGCTCCATGGCCGCTATTTTCAAGGAGAGCTATAGTTAGTAGTTTGCAGTTGTCATAGTATCCTAGTTAATACCATAGCAATGAGGTTGAAGTCTTGTCAGAAACACAAAAGTCACTGTGTGGAAATGGATTCATAGGGCATTTCTGCTTAAAATTAATGCCAAGTCAGAGTGTTCAACTGGTGAAACTCAGGAGTTGCTACCCTTTTTAAAGGCCCTCTCTGGTCAAGGAGGGGCGTGTCGTCTGACCTGCCCGCTGGAGCATCTAACATAAGTGTGCCATGCAAGAGAGGAGCCAGGAAGACACGTCAACTGGAATCCTTGGAAAGTTCTATGGTTTCAAGGCCTTTCAGGATAGCCAAAGGATTTTAGAAGGAAATCTGGGGAAAAAAATTGATTTTTAGTTTAAGTAGCACACAAAAGGGGTAAAATGATACTCCTTCCTTCCTCCCTACCTTCCTTCCTTTTTTTTTTTTTTTTTGCAATGGTTGATTTTGTTTCAGGACAGGCAATGACAAAGGAAGTTTGTCCTATACTTCAACCACAGTTTCTCCTTGAGGACATCTGAGTTTCCTCAAAGAGTAATAAAATGCCTGGTTCCTGAGAGACAGAAGGTCTATAATAATATCAGGATATCTACCCAACAGAGACTTATCAAACACATTATGGGGGCACCAATTCTGGCCATCAGTGACAAAGCAGAAAGATCAATAATAGTACTAATGGAGAATGTCATGGACTTGTGACCTCTCTCGAGGGACTAAAATGTCAGTTTCACTTTTTTTTAGTTATTAGTTTCTTTGGAAGACTATTTTATAAGTACAAAAAATACATTCTAATAAACACAAGGTATTATAGTGAATGGTAGACTAAGGTTGAATGCTTTTGTGGACTTTAATGTAAGAAATAAAAAATTAGAAGCAATAATTTTACATTTGTAGAAGAAGAGTAGATAATAAAAAACAGAATGCAATATAGCAAATATTTTTAAAATGACTCACTAGTTTAAAAAGGGTCAATAATGTTCAATAAATGTATGGTTTCTGGGACAAAAAAATTGAAGGACTTAAAGGGTTAAGCTATGACTGGAAAATATCAGCATGCTTATTGACCATCTTGGAGCTAGAAATGTGCTCCTATTGGCAATTAATTGGCAATTGTGAATATGCTCTAATATGTGTGTGCATGACAGATGTGCTTGGAAGTGCCAGAGGATGTGTTTTTGCTGATACGCTGTATCCATTCCAGCAGCAATGCAGGCACACCCACGAATAAAAATAACAGAAGGCTTCACTAGTGAGGTAATTTCAAAATTTAGGTGACATCAATTTCTGAAACCACCAATTAGAAGCAATTGGCATCCTTCTGTGCTAGCTGTAATGCCATATGCTGTATTGTTGCTCAGTTAAGTTCAATGATACTTTGCCAAGAATGACTCAGTGGCTAGGTTCAGGGGAATTTTGATCTGAATGCAATGACCAATGTTGTACAGTTTCTCAAGAAATCAAATTCCATTTGGTAGACAATCTAAAAACATGTTGCCTTACACATTTTACTAAGGGGTAACTGTAAATGTGTACCGTTTAATAATAATAATTAATAATACATTGAAAGATAATTATAACTGAACTCACCAAAACATATTGATGGCAGAAAAACTTAATTCTGCATTGGCACATGCACTTAACTCTGTGTTTTATGTAATCACAAAAGTATTTAATATCAGGTCAGTTGGACAACCAACATAATCTGAATTGGGTAATCTTAGATCACTCTTAAAATCTATAATATGTTAATTATTTTATTATTAAAATTATTCTAATTCTACTTCTATGTTAGCCATTGAGACAATCTATAATAGAATTCTAGGCAAAATTCTGATGGTAGAGTTTTTTGCCATTTTTTTTTTCTTTGAGTTGGAGCTTATACCTTACATAGAAAAATAGAATACAAAGGAATAATTTAAAAAAGAAAAAATGTAAAAGTAATGTAAAAGAAAATAATGTAAGGAATAATTTAAAAAAGAAAAAAAATTAAAAGAACCATGTCTGGTATTTCCTAGTCTAAAAAGTGTCAATTGGAAAGTACTTTTTGGATTACAAATACAAGTGAAAAAGTGCTGATTAGCAAGGGCACATGAGCCTGTGAGTCACACTCTGGTTCTTGTCATCCCCTGACCTCTAAACCACTAGGGCCCCTCACTACATGTCCTGGTCCTGATGAACCTGACCCCTCTAAACAGGAATACACTTTCTATATACACTTTTCTCATCCTCCTCCCTGCTCCCCAACTCTCTCTCTCTCTCTCTCTCTCTCTTTCTTTCTTCTTTCTTCCTCCTCCTCCTCCTCTTCCTCCTCCTTCTTCTTATTCCTTTTTTTTTTTTTTTTTTTGGCTTATTTGGTGCCAGCTAAAATTTCTTCAATTTGGGGGAGGGAGTATTACTTTTTAAATTCTATTCCGATGGTCAAGAGCAAATGCTAGACTGTGAAAAATTTATATTCTAAAATAAGAAAAAATTATTGGGCAGAAAAGAAAAACATTAAATAACATTTTCAATGGCAACTCTGAAAGGCATGATGATATTTAGAGCGGGGTTTACTTTATCAAGCCCTGAATGTCTAATGGAAAAAAAATTGAAACAAACTCTATGTCCTTTTCAGACTTTTGCCTTCCCTTGATAAATAGACTTTCACAGCGACCCTCCATATGAGTTTTCCAGGGCTGCCGTAACAAAACCCCATAGACTGATGGCCTAAACAACAGAAATATATTTTCCCATAATTCTGGAGGCCAAAGTCTGTGTTCAAGGGGTTAACTAGTTGGTTTCTTCTGCGGCCTCTCTTTTTATCTTGGAGGTGGCCACCTTCTTGCTGTGTCCTCATATAGCCATCCTTCTGTCTGTATTGTCCATGTCCTAGTGTCTTGTCAGAAGACAATTCAAATATATTGGATCAGGACCCACAACCCCATTTAATTTAATTACTGCTTTTAAGTCCCTATCTCAAAACGCAGTGACATTCTCAAGTACTTGCAGTTAGGGATTCCACATATACATTTTTTCAAGGGGGGTACAATTCAGCTGCTAAGACCCTGTAGTAATATTCTCCTATTTTTTATTTTTATTTATAATTTTCTCATTATTACACCATGCTATATAATTGTTGCTATTCTATTGTTCAAAATAAAGCATCACACATTTTTCACGATGACATACCCTTTGTTTTCTTAGTGAACATTTTAATAAATGCAAACGTTTGTTCCTTTGTATGTAAAGTATAATTTATTATAATTCAGGCCTTTAATCAACATCTTTTTAAATAATGCACTAAAAGTAAAGTCTAAACTTTAAATTGTAAGATGTTACTTATTTTAAGGAATATTTTCAAACTAACTGAGTCCTTTATTCTGTGGACTAACTTTTGAAACTTTTGCAGCTCATTTTTTTTATATGTAGTGGGTGGTTATTATATAAAATGAAGCAAAATTGCATTAAAAAGCATAAAAAAGGAAAGAGAGAAAACATTGTTTGCCAATCAAATTGGGACCAAGAAGAAGGAAGAGGAAGAATATAGTTCAGATATGTCAAAGAAAGCACCATCAGATATGATATTGAATTTTTCTGAGGCTTTTTAGAAGGCCATGGAATGGCAGGTGTGGAGAACACCAATAGCCAGATGACCTCTGAGCAAGATGATTTGCAGCTGGGAGGCAGACCCTCCCCTCCGACAATTAGTCCACAGTTGCTCCTTGCGGAGAAAAAGCTGAACCCATGGCAATCCTTAGGCATGCATTCATTGTCTAATACTCCCCTCACCTGTCTTGTACTGTCTCAATAAAAGGCTACTGCAGAGGTTGCTCAGGGCTATCCTGCAAGCAAGGTTAGCCTGCCTCCTGCAAGCTTGTACTTCTAGTCTGGGTCACACCTGGTTCCATCCAGTGGTGATCGAGACCAGAGCCATAGGGGCTGCGACAGGCAGGCAAATACCCACAGCTCTATGTGACACCTGAGCACTAACATAAGCAGATTGATGATTATGACCCTTCAGTATAATGACAGTGACTTTAATTTTTAAAAATCAGTTAGAGGTTAAATATTTATTTCATCTAAGGTCATTTTCTGCTAGTGTGGCCATTTAAAAAAATTTTAGTCTCATATTGTGTAGGTCATATCCTTAGCACAGATATTCATAAATCAGAAGCATATCCAATCTTAGCAGTGTATTTTTTTCCTTTCTTTTCTGAGCAAAAATTGAGAACACAGAAGTGCTTTGATGGTGAGTATTGCCTACGGCCTCGCCAAAAAATATGAGTCTTATTTTACTAGTTAGAGTTGTCACCAGAAGAACAGAATTTGCACAGGGTAAAAGATATTTTCAGGGGGCTGTATATTAGTCACACGTTGATAAAACTACTTTTGAATGGTATTTTAATGTTGTTAGTGTCAAAAAAGTTTGTGGTCTTTGAATATATTCTGACCTTGTTTCCAGCAGTGATTATTTTGCTTGCTGAGAATGCTAGCATTAGAAGAAAGAAATGAAAAAAAAAAAAAAAAAAAAAAAAAAAAATGGTAAAGCACAAAGGTTTGTTCAGAAAGGCACTGTACTTCAACACATAAGTCTATCCACGACCTTATTACTGAAATCAAAGACTAAGTTAAGAATAAGGATTCTGTGAAGTTGCAAATATCAGCTTAAACTGCAGGAAAATAAGATGAAAAACAAACTAATTACCGTATATACTCGAGTATAAGCCAAGTTTTTTTCGGCACAAAATTTGTGCCGAAAAACCCTAACTCGGCACAAATTTTGTGCCAGAAAAACTCGGCTTATACTCGAGTATATAGGTACTTTTAGTAGAAAAACAATTATTTCAGTTTGTTTCAGGTTTGTGTAGTTCCTAAAACAGAGTGCCCTTCATGTGTGTGTAAGTGGATGGGTCTTTTGTCTTAGCAGTAGGATTTGCAATAAAACATGCTTACATGAAATCACAGCATTGTATCTCTATATAATTTACAAATGTGCTCTTAAAATTGTTCCTTTTCTTCTTTAAGCTAAGGTGATCTTTGTGAGGTTGAGAAATAATTACAAAGTGTAGAATGTAATTTTACCCACAAAATAATATAGGGTACTTTAAAATTAATTGTGTAGGTGTTCTGATTATGTCTAGCTCCAGTAGAGCTTTCATTTCGAATTTTACCAACAGATGCCATCAAAGGAAATTGCGGATTTGAGTTTTCAGGGACATGTCCACCTATTGCTAGTGTGGCCTTGTCTACTTCCATAGTGCCACCAATAGGCTCCTCAAAGTACCTTTATTATACTGGTGCTGACATTTGAGATTAGAAACTACCATGCTTTTCTGATTACCTTCTTTTCTTTTCTACTATAATTACTACTATAGTGATTTAAACTTAAATCTTGTGATTCTAAAGCAAGATTAAATAAAGCCCAACAAAACAAAATTTTCAGTGGCTTATTCTCCGCTTTCTCTGAAGTACTATGAGGGACCTAGAGCTATGTAAGACAGGACCTCTGAACACAAGGAAATTCCTCTCAGGCCTTTTGTTCTCAGAAATGCTCTTTCTGGAGACTTTGCAAGAATGATTCCTTTCAGGAGATCCCAAGCTCTAGGTGGAAGCTGGAGGCAGTGACTACACTTAGTGAAGGGAGGACTATTCTCAACTGTCTCTGAGAGTCTCAGCCCATGAAGCAGGATGAGCATCGTTTAAAAATAGAAAGTGAAAGCTCAGGGTCTTCTTTAAGTCCTCCCACCTGCAAGCCCTGCCCAAGGAACTTCCCTAATTGATGGAATTGGGAGAAGGAAATGAGGCTGCTCTGTTTTACCCTGAGAGCTCTCTTTCATTCTAACAGCAGTGTGCTTCTCTGTCCCAAGTGTGCCTCCAATAGATACGCATGTAGGCCCTTACACTCTCCCCAGCTACCAGGGTCTGCTGCATGTGAGGCAGGGATTTGGAGTGTGTGCACCCTGCAGACAATAAATTCTCCCTCCGTCCTTCAAATGGGTTATGCCTGAGCTTAGATATGGGAGTGGAAGGGGAAGGTGGACGGGGTATACAGGCATCAAAAGGCTGATTGTTTTTCCACATCAAATCATGAAAAAAAACAAAACCAAAATAATTAGTGATACTATCAATACTCACTCTCAAACCTAGATAAGAATGAGATGTTACTTTATTTAAATATAATTCACGAATTATACAGTCTTTTTATCTAGCCTAGTGTCTTAGGTTGTAACAGGCTTTTATGTTCTTTGAAGTTTTACCATCAATTACAGAAGGAGGGCAAGATTTGAGTTAGGAATATTTGACTTCTAATTAAATTTTAGCAGCCAATGTGCCAGGAAATGATCAATGTCCCCCAGGGTCATGAGTAGTGCCAAAGCAACTTGTGAGTAAAGAGAATTGTCACTTTCATCCTGGGGTCTATTAGTAGTGTGTATTTCTATTGACTACTGTCATAAAAGATGTTTTATTTTAATTAATTCACACAAATTAATTCCATTTTTTAACTCACCTGTATAGTTCATGGGAGATTATAGAATAAAATTTAGTGAGAAAACAAAAAACAAAAGACTGCTTCTCAGCTCAGTACATTCTCTGATCTCAACAGGACTTGACCATATCTAACATTACATTATGAGGTTTATCTTAGAACTTGACTGCACAAACACATAGTATGTGCAGAGTTAAGGATGGAGAGAATATTATCCTTCAAACTTGGACTAGGAAGACAGAAATTATTTCCAAGCAATAAAATTACATGTAATCAACTCCAAAGAACTAATTTCATGTAGATAAATAAAGCAATGCAACCTGGCTGGAGAGCTGTTATATTTGTCATCCTAACTGTGGTCCCATGCCTTGCATTCATTCTCTGAGAACTAACTTACAATTTATAGAAATGAATGAATTGTTACAATGCAGGTAGAAGAGGTATATAACCTTTATGCTCCCTACAAAAGGCAGATGGCCAAACGATGTACCAGATGAGATAAGAGAAGTGAGAAAATGGGACTGCTGAATAGGATGGAGTCTTCAATCCATGTAATACACAATACAGGGCAAGTTTCTGAATTGCTCCATTGTAGTTCATTCTTCAGTTAAATAAAAACAAAAAGGTGTGTACCATGATCTAATCTTCAAATAAGGAACATAATAAAGAAAACAACCTACATTATTTACTTTGACCTTTCATGACTAGAGGATTGCACAATAATGTAATATTTATATTGATGGTGTACATAATAAATGCAAACACACGGATTGTCCCTTTACATCTCTAGCTTTGGGTGAACAAATAAAAAACTTCTTATATCTGTCATCTTTTATACTAAGAAAATACATAACTGATCCCAGAGTATTACAAAATTATCAAATAAATATGAATAGGTTACACATTTGAGCCTTACCACTATTCTTATTTTACAAACTATCTCAATCCATGATTTAGTAATCTCCATGTACATGAGATCTAGAATATATTTCTGACACAGAGCTCCCTAGACCTTTCTTGTCCTTGTCTCATTCTCACAGTTGTGGGAATAAAGGAGAACTTTACTTAGAGCAGCATTAAAGATTCAAGCCTCCTCCAAAATTGTAAAAAATCCAAAATATATCGCACAGGCAGGCATCTTTCTTCACCCACCCAAGGACCTCATGCCTTCCTCATACTCTTTAAAGCTTTGCTTCCAAGAAAGAATCTTTTTGAGTTCAAGAAACGCCCAAGTATCTCTAACTTAGAGGTATAACAAGACAAATAAAAATAAACTAATAAATGATGAAATAGGGTTATTCTAAAGATTTCATATGGATATTGCAAAGTAACAGTTTAAAGGCAACCGTCAGCAGTCTTTCAGGCTACCAGTGAATTTTTCCCAATTAAAATGCAATCTCCCAATAAAGCCAAACTTTTCCTCCTCTCAGAGAAATTTCAGCCTAATAGAGATCAGAGCCTTAGACTTAAGCAAAGAAGAGCTATCCCATTAAAATTTCCAGCAATAGCCTCAGGGTAGAGAGAAGAATTGGGGCCTTGTTGAAATGTTGCCTTTGATTAAATACAGAGCTAAATGAAATACATCTAGTTTTTTTCTTTCTTTCTTTCTTTTTTTTTTTTTTTTTGTAACAAAGGAAACCACACAATTTAAAAAGACTGTAAGTGAGATTCTATTCTTAGAAGTAATTAACCATTCTTTCATCCATTCTTTCAAAAATTATTTAACAATGTCAACTACATTTCTAGCTCCATGCTAGGGGGATAAATCTGAAAAAAAACAGATTCTTGTCTTGCTTTTGTGGATTTTGTAGTTCAAATAGGAGAGACAGACATTAATTAAGTGATCACATAACTATTACACAACAGTACAATTGTGATAAGTGCTATCAAGGGGAAGTACAAGAACTCTCACAAAATATACTAAAAGAAGTTGACATTGTCAACTTTGACATTGTGATAATTTGGCTCAGATATGAAGAATGAGCAGAATAATCTAGAGGCAGATGGTAGGGAAATGTGTTGTAGGCAGGGGGAATTATACAGGCAAAGGCCCTGTGGTAGGAGTAATTGCATAATGTATATGAAAATGAAAGTAGTATTGGTTAGATGAAGCATACATACTAGGAAGCTTCATGAGATCAGAAGTTGGAGACATAGGTGGGCCTTTCAGCAGAGCTGTTGGGAAGAGCTCTAAGTCCTTTCTGAGGTTGTTTTTGTTCATCATAGAAGGCAAATGGGAAGTCTTTCAAAACTTTAAACTGAGTGTGATGATCTGTAAAAATTTGCATTTTTAAAAAATATTACTCTGGCTGCAGTAATATTTTTCCTACTATTTCTCTTAGCACAACAATTATACTTTAAAAAAATTATCTAGTGGTTTCCTTAAAGGTTACAATATACACTTTGCGAACCAATCTAAGTCCACTTTCAAATAACACTTAAGGAACAGGGTAGGCTTTGTGTGTCAATGCAGACACTTAAAACAAAGGATTCCCAATTCTCTCTCCTTGTCCCTTATAATATTTCTGTCTTTCATTACACTTAACCAGAAGCTACAAACACTGAAAGAAGAATAAGAAAAAGAAATGATTTTCTTTTACATCCATTTATGTCTCCTCTGGCATTCTTCCTCTCTTTATGTGGATTTCAGTTTCTGAACTATATCATTTCCCCCTTCTTTTAACATGGCAGGTCTATTGGCAATAGATTTCCTAATTTTTGTTTGACTAAGAAAGTCTTTATTCTTTTTTGCTTTTAGAGAACAATGTCACGAGCTACTGGGTTGGTGGGCTTCTTTTTCTTTCAACTCTTGATTGCACAGTTTCTAAAGACAAGTTCCTCTAGAAGTAAAGTTTTCTTTCTTTCTGACTTCTTTCAAGATTTTCACGTATCTTTCATTTTCTGAAGACACCACTGGGTGTAGATTATTTAGGTATTTATCTTGTTTGGTGTTTTCTGAGCTTCCTATATTAGTGCTTTATGTTTGATATCAGTTGTTAATTTGAGAAAATTCTCAGCCATTATTACTTCAAATGTTTCTTCTGTTCCTTTCTCTCTTTCTTTGTCTGATATTCTTCCCTTTAGCAATCATCTCAAAATTTGGGGGTGTTTTGTTCCACTTTTTTTCATTTTCTCTTTGCTTTTCAGTTTGAGAAGTTTCCATTGACTTCCATTTTTCCATCTTGCAGCTCACTGTGTTATTTTTATTAAGCAAATTTACTTCAGGTTAATGTGAGAGTGTACACAACCTGGTTAAAATATGTGATTTGGTTAGGTAGAGTGTGTCTTGTGGTTCCGTCCCCCACACAGAGATGTGCCACCCCCCACCCCGTGTCCATTCAGTGAGAGCATACCAACCCCCCTCCCTTATTACCCCTCCCCCAAACTTGAAATGTGTTCTTCTCCTATTTGGGCATGCATTGGATTGGATCCTCTACTGGCTTTGTATTAGCATTGAATACATTGGATACTTGCTTTTCCATTCTTGTGATACTTTACTAAGAAGAATGTGTTTCAGCTCCATCCAGTATATTACAAAAGATGTGAAGTCATCATCTTTTTATGGCTGAATAGTATTCCATGGTGTGCATGTACCACAATTTGTTAATCCGTTCCTGAGTTGTTAGGAATTTAGATTATTTCCATGTCCTGGAGATTGTAAATTAAGCTACAATAAACAATTAGTGTAAATGATTAATAAAATCATTTACTTAGCAAAATAATTTTATTTTTTCTGGGTAGATGCCCAGATTGCAGGGTCAAAAGGGAGATTTAATTTGAGATCTCTGAGGATTCTCCATATTTCTTTCCAAAGAGACTGTATGAGATTGCAGTCCTACCAACAATGTATAAGTGTTTACCTCTCTCCACATCCATGCCAGCATCTGTAGCTTTGAGACTTTGTGATGTGGGCTAATCTTATTGTGGTTAGGTGGTGTCTCAGGGTAGTTTTATTTGCATTTCTCTGATGATTAGAAAGATAAACATTTTTCTGATGTTTGTTAGCCATTCATCTGTTTTCCTTAGAGAAGGTTCTTTTCATGTCTTTTGCCCAGTGATATATGGAAATGTTGGCTATTTTTTTGTTGATTAATTTGAGTTCTCTATATAACTTAGTTTTTAAGCCTTTGTCCAAGTGGTAATGTGCGAATATCTCTTCCCATTCTCATGTTTGTCTTTTTGCTTTCGTTGTTGTCTTATTAGCTGTACAGAAGCTATTCAGTTTAAATAAATCCAATTTATTTATTTTTGTTATTGTTACAATAGCCATGGAAGCTTTCTTCATAATTCTTACCCCAGGCTGATAACCTCAAGTGTTTTCCCCACACTTTGAGGACTTTTATTATTTCATGCCTTAAATTGAAATATTTTATTCATCTTAAATCAATTTTTGTAAGTAGTAAAAGGTGAGAGCCTGTTTTCAGGCTTTTACATGTGGTTATCCAGTTCTCCCAGCACCATTTATTGAATAAAGATTCTTTTCCCCAGTGTATGTTCTTGTTTGGTTTATCAAAGACCAGGTGACTGTAAGATATTAGTTTCATCTCATGGTTTTCTATTAGGTTCCAAATGTCTATGTCTTTGTTTTTGTGCCAATGTTATGCTGTTTTTGATATGATCACTATGGCCCTGTACTATAGCCTAAAGTCTGGTAGGATGATGCTCCCAGCTTTGTTTCAATTACTAGGAATTACCTTGGCTATATAGGTTTTTTTTTCTGATTATATAAGACAAAGAGTTATTTTTTCCAAATCTTGAATGTATGATGTTGATATTGTAATGGGAATCTCATTGAATCTGTAATTGCTTTAGGAACTATAGACATTTTAACAATGTTATTTCTTCCCAGCCATGTGCATGGCATGCTTTTTTATTTGTTAATATCTTTTGCTATTTCTTTTCTTAGAGTTTCATAATTTTCTATGTAGAGGTCCTTCACCTCTTTTCTTAGGTATATTCCTGAGTATTTTATTCTTTTTGAAGATACTATAAAGGGAACTGTGTCTTTGATCAGCTTCTCAACTTGGCTGTTATTGGCATATACAAAGGCTACTGATTTGTGAACACTGAATTTATATCCTGAGACATTACTGTGTTTTTTGATCACTTCCAGGAATCTTGTGGGTGAATCCATCTTTAATCAGCTGCCTTGCTATCCATATTTCCTTCTTTCTTCTAAAGAACATCTCCTGGGTTACTGCTTGTGGACACATCCCATAATTAACTGCTTTCACAATGCACAGCAATGGAATGTCAAGTGTATCCACCTACCTCTGTCAGGATTATACTTACCTTTCTAAATAAACCTAAAAACCAAGATACTCCTATCACTTTCCTGAAATACCTAAAAACTACACCTAGAAACTAGTATGTTTTTTTCTATACCTCCAGATCACATGACTCACAACTTTCTCGTCATCACTGCCACATTCTACTGTGTGTAACAATTAAGTGTTCCTAGGGGGAAAAAAAATGATTGAGGCATTTTTTTATGCTAATAATTGACAGAGAGGATAGTCATAAAGAAGTGGAAGTGAGGAGCAAAGGAGGGAAGTCATGGAGGGAGGAAGGGAACATATTAAATTGGAAGGTGAATTCCTGGCACAAGTACTTCTTGGTGTTAAGTACAACAAATTAATTATTCTTGAGAAATCATCCTCATAGTGTCTACATGAATGACTACATCTCATGAAATGCTGTTTAGAGTAAAGAAGGGAAAAATAATTACCTGCTGGCTCCTGTTTTCTATTGGTTAAAAGCTTATTCTATGACATGTTAACTCCTCTCTATTTTCGATTGTGTCTAAGACATCTTTGCAGCTGATGCCTTTCTATCAACAGGAAAACTTGGGAACGGGAAGGGAGAGAACAGTGAGGACAGGATGCCAAGCACTTCAGTTCTGTCCATAAGACCTTGGTCTGAGCCCCTTTGAAGTTATCCAAAGTCATGGCAGGTGACAATCAAAGAGGTAATGCAAAAGAGTTCTAAAGTAATAATGATTCTGATACAATTGTTCATCCCTATGATGTACTGGTTCATAGAACCTGCATCTTCCTAGAGGATAAGGTTTGGCATTTTGTATTTTCACAGCTACTAGGATTCATCAGAGGCCATCCCTGAATGTGCTGCAGAAAAGAAAGATTACTAGGGGCCTAAAATGTTTGATAAATGCATTGTGTTGTAATTAATACATTTTTCTTTCTATGCCAGGTATTTACAGTCTAGAAATTTACTCTATGAGGCAGAATTCTTTGGCTTGTTTTGTTCCACTGTGCATCTCAAGGACCTAGAGGAGGACTTGGCATAAAATGGGTATTCAAAAGGTATTTTCTGAATAAATGAATACCATCAAATTTTCAATGAGGTATATAAGAAAACCCTGCAGTCTTGAAGATCCTCATAAGCCAAAGGAACCATTACCACAGATCATCAGAAAAGTTCCAAGTTGCCCCTGTGACCTTTAGTTTTTTCTAGCTGCAAAATGGAAGTAATTATACGGCATCAGAATTCATTGAGATACAAAGTTGGAAATTTCTGGTTTCATTGTGCAGGACATGTGTGCATTATGAGCTCTGATGTTCACCTATTTCTTAACGGTCAAGTGCATTAAATGCTATATGTACTCTATATTATTTTTGTAATATAAATTAACAGGTGATGCAAAGACACTATTGGCCATAAACATTCAGCTGGCAAATGTGAGAAGAAAGAGAAGAGCCATAGGAAAGTTTTCAAGGATATGAACCACATCTGCCCATACTCATTGGCCAAAACTCAGTCACATGAACACACTTAACAAAGGAGGCTGGAGAATAGAATTTCCCTGTGTACCCAGAAGGAAAAGATAAAAGCTCAGCGAAGAAGCAGATAATTCTGACACTAGGATTACATAGTAGGTTTCATATTAGCCTCTTCTCTCTCAAGTTTGTGGGGATGCATTTCAGTGGAGACATTGCATGCCTTCCCCAGGATTTCTGATCTAAAGCTATCTGCTTGGAGGAAGGCAGTGGGGAAGTTCACCATCAGTCTTTAAAGCAGGTGTACATTTAAGAATATGATATTGTAAAATGTATGGCTTTTCAGATTTGGACAAAAATGGAGTAGGATGGGAATTGTGGTGATTCTAGGAATCATTATTAGACTTTTCTTAGAAATAAAAAATTTCCACATACATTCCAACCCTGTCCTTTAAGTGAGCAGCTGACAGATTACTGCAGTTTCCTGGTGCTAGGATGACAAATCTGATTCTACAAAAGTTGGGTAGTTGGCAAATCAACCCTGGTCTTACTGAATGGTTAATGTATTGATAGTACTTTATTTTTTCATATTTACTATTAATTACGATCATTCCCAATTAGTATATCAATTAGTAGTGCTACCTCAATTTTATGAAAAAATGGTAAATCAATTGATACTACATTTAGGTAAAGTATGATGAAGTATGAAATCTATGAATAAAGTGAAATTGAGCTTTTCTACTTGATCATATTTGATTCTAAAAAATCACAACTTCATTTTGTCTTAGGTGAAATGATTTATAAGTAATTATTTTTATGACATCCAAAATTTAGATCCAAAACACCCACATTTACTTGCATTATGTATTCTTTTTTTTTTGTATTAGAAATATCTATAAATAACTATAGAGGCATTTCTAAATCAATGAACGTTATGTACAGAAGGGTTGAAAATTGATTATCTTTACAAAATCTTATTAACAGAAGACAAATTCAATTAATAATTTAAACTTTAGTTCTGAGATTTAGACTCTCTCAGAAAAATAATCCGTTAAAGCTTTTAAATTCTTAAATTATGAATGATGTATAGGCTAAATTTTATACTGTTTACCCATTTTCTTAACGAGATGTACTTTGCTTTTCTATAAATCTCTTCTGAACTTCCCACTGGAAACCTCACTTATTCAGTTCACAGACGATTTTGTATGATGGGTTGCACAGTGACACAAATATCCTTAAGGGCCTTGGTTACATGGAAGCACATTTTAAATTCTGAACTCATATTCTTTTCAGGTGCTGTATTTTCTTTTAGAAGACTAGGAACAGGAAATATTCTAGACAAAGATTTTGATAACAATTTGTATTTCAGAGCCACTCATCTTCTGCTTCTTTCCCTTTTCTCCTTCACCTACTCCCTACCCCGAGCAAAGCGTCCTACTCCCTACCCTAGTCAGTTCAACCAGCTCACCCAGCTCCAGTAAAATAAAAAGAAATCTTAGGTTAGCTCTCTCCAGGCAGAAGGGAGGATCCTGCCCCCCTGCCAAGGGCAACGTTCTAACTCTACTCATCTTCGCTCTTAGGCCACCAAGAATTCTGGGGCTTTTAGCCTCATGCACAAAAGATAGTGATGGTGACAGGGGAACATCTAACACAAGGAAATTTTAAGGTAACATGTAAAAAAAAATCAAACATATCCTTTCCTCATTTACTTCAAGCGTTTACTGTCACACTTCTACAATTTTGTGATGTTAACATCTAGACCACATGTTGTTCATAAGCATCCAGAGTACAGATACATTATATACTTTACTACCTTTTTCTAAATGGAGTATTTAGGAGGTCTGTACTCAGCAGCCACTGAATTGAGAAGTTAAATTGAATAAATTTCTGCATGATTGTTGCAGTTTCTGCAAACTTGCTATTGGAAAAAAAGAAACTAGGTTTTGTAGAATAAAACTACTTTAAGATATACATATTCTCATACTATTCACATGACCATACACTTATTTAACAGATCAGCTTATACTGATTTGGTATAAGATCTGTTAGAACAAGCGGTGTCCCTGGAACACTCCCTCCCATGTTAAAGCCTTGGTGTAAGCAGCATGAACACATGGATGCTCTTTAGGCTGAAGTATTTTTACTTTAGGAAAAGTGTCTGTCCTGTGAGTAAAGCATGCTTTCAGAGCTGCCTGTTTCTTTCCCCTCCTCCCGGCATCAACATCCAGCAGAGATTCTGTTTGTGCTTCTCTATAGCCTTTGATGTGATTGTCAGGAGACAGATAAAAATATATCTTGCAAAGCATGTTTTATTTCAGGTGATGGGTAAAAATAAATTCAATCACTTTCACTTCAAATATTTTCAAATAAATTTTAAAAAGAAAACATTCAAACATTCCCCACTACATGCACCCATACAAAAAATGTGTCCAGTACTTACTGCCACAGCTAGCTGGTACTGGGGCTAAAAACTAGAGGAAAGACATTTTAATGGCCAGGCACGATGGCTCATGCCTATAATCCTAGCAGGCTGTGAGGCTGAGGTGGGTGGATTGACTGAGCTCATGAGTTCAAGATCAGCCTGAGCAAAAGCGACACCCCATCTCTACTGAAAAAAATAGAAAAACTGAGGCAAGAGCTTGAGCCCAAGAGTTTGAGGTTGCCATGAGCTATGATGTCACTACACTTCACCCAGGGCAACAGCTTGAGAATCTGTCTCGAAAAAGGAAAGTAAAATAAATTACTTTAATGCATCTACTATTTATACATTTGTGTGACCTGGACACCATGCTAAACATAGGAATTATAGAATTTAAGGAATTAGTCTTATTTTCAAGGAGCTTAAGGTATAAGTAAGTAAAAGAGACCCAAAAGAAAACACCTGTTAGCCCAGTCTCACAACAGCAAGGGTGAAGACATGTCCAAAGCTCTTGAAGAGAGCACAGAGGACAAACACAGAAGTCTGCCTTGGGGTCACGGTTCTAAGGAGGAACAGGTGATTATGACTTTCAGGTGGTCTCAAGTAGACAAGCCCTTGCAGAGGTTAGAAGGAGTATTCTAGGCAAATGGAACAGAAAGTATAAAGGTAAGAGAGAGCACAGTATGCTGAAGCAACAGAAGTTAACTCAGTTTTGCTGGAATTATAAAGTACAAGATGGGGGCTGATATGTGCTGGGGTTGGGAAGGTTATAAATGGCACCAGATCATGAAGAGCCTTACATTTCAAAGGATTGCATTCGTGGGTGGGTGATAGTTCTTGAAGGTCTGTGGATATAAAAATCACACTGTCTGTACAAGTGGGTATGTGTGATTTAGAAATACCACCTTGGAAGGAGGGCTGAGGCTGAACTGGTGGTTGACAGGAGTGGTGAGACTATGGAGCATCCTCTCACTAATTGTACTGCTTCTTGTCTGAGATAAAGTTCTGGCTCTAAATCGGACATTTCAGATTTATTGACCTAATATGTAGTTTTGATAGATTTTAAGCTCCCAATTAAATATACCCCATGCACTTTCACCTCAAGAGGAGTTTCCTTATTGGTTTTTTTTTCCTGCATGTAAGATAATCTGCGTGCCTAGCAATTCAGAACTGTGTGTGGTAAAGTTCCTGTCTTCTGTTTCCCTAACCCTTTCCTGTCACCCATTTTCATCAATGTCATTACTGTCCCCTTTCTAATCTAACTTTTTTTCTAATCTTATTTCTAATCCTTTCAAGGAATATGGCTTCAAATTCCTCTTTCCAAATTTCTCTCTACTCTCCTTTCTTGATAATCAAATGATATTGATAAAAAGAACAGAAATGTTTTTCTCAACTTATGACATTTAAACTTTCGCCTTTGCATAACTTTAGAGGATATCTTTCTTTATCTAAACCTTCAGAAGTTTTCTCCACCTCCTTCCCCCTCACTTCTTTTTCTTGATGTGAGCATATTCAAGGGATATATCTTTCCTCTCTGCTTTTCTTATCGTAGAAAATGTTTGTACTGCAAAAATGAATTTCAATTTCTTGATCTAAATTCACTCACTGCTAAGCCTGACTGTTCTTCAGACGTTTATCCTGCAAGGCACAATACTTAATATCTCCTACCCAAGTTGTACACTGTATTTATAAGGGGACAACATGTACTTGCAGAGTATTGAGAGAATTAAAGGAAACACAACATATGTAAAGTCCTTGGCATGGTGGCTGACAAATGGTAAGCATGCCGTGTGTTAGTTTCATTACCATTAATTTCATAAATATTACTGGGCAGTTCAAGTCAAATAATTAGGAAACCTTCATTTTTGCCATACTTAGTTTAAACCGGTACCCTTAAGAGAGGGCACTTTTTCTTTTTCATTTTGAGGTTAATATTGGATTGGGTTTGCCCAAAATAAGTGACATATTTCTTCAAATAGTGAAAACACTTGTAAAAACAAGTAATAGGTTGATATGAACCAGTTTTCTAATTCCCATGAGTATTTTTATTATGTTTTTATTTCTCATAATTATATGGTCACAGAAAGAGCAACCCAAGTGTTAACCAAATTAAGGGTACTCATAAAAAAATGTTAATTTGATGATGTGCTGATTTTATTATTAATAGCTTTTAATAAAATACTCTCACATGGAAAGTAACACATAGGCCATAATTTTATAAAAATAATGTAATGTTTCAGAAAACATTCTGGCATTTTCCCTTGATATCAAATGAACTGGTACCCTCTAATGCAACCAAACAGTTTTGTGGAATTCATGGTTTATATTATGTTTGGATGTACAGCAAAGAAAATGTTGATTCATGGCATACAGGGAATCATATTAATAAGTGTCAAAGAAAAAAAATGAAACTATTGTCTTCATAATTTTATTCTACTTATATAAAGAAAAATGGTCTTCATTTTAAAAAGTAGAAAATAAGCATTAAAAATAGAAGAAATGGAAGTCCTTAATGATAAAGATATTAACAGAACAGGCTGCTAGACTAAAATTTGTTCTCCAGGATAGATGGTATCATAGTGAATTACTGAGGTCCCAGGGATAGTAATGGGTTAATAATAGATAAGGAAAATAAATAACAGGAAAATCACCATAAACATTAAATATGAGTAAAGATAATAGAAATTTTCACAATGAAATCAAAATAAGCACTACTTTTTTCTACAAAGTTGTATGCAAAAGATGTTTGTTTAGATCTTGGAAGAGCAATCTATACAGATTTACTAAAAAGACAAGTCATTGTCTACTAGTCATTTTTCTTTTTTAAAAATAAAACAAACACTGGTCATTCAGGAAAATTTTATCAATTTATAGTTACATATAATCTCTAAATTTTAGCATGGACTCTTAAAAAACCTTGTCAAAATCTTATATAATAGATAATAGATACTATAATTCTTTGGAATAACTCAGTATGAAATGTTTATATCCATTCAAATATATAATAATGGTAATCAAATAAGATAATAATGAATCTTTATTTAGTAAATCCAGAATCTGTCTACAAATGTTTCATTCAGTAGTTTATTCTTTTAAAATATTTATCAAAGTAATATGCAAAAATTTTAAACTCTGACAGTACAAAGTAGTTTGTGCTTAAATGTAAAAATTTCTTCCCTATCTCTTCTCATTCTAATCACACTCCCGAGAAGGAATGATTGTTATTTCTGTGCTTAGAGAAATCAGTCGCCTTCATTTTTTTCAATAATACGTTCAGAGGACCATTTCCTGAAGTGCTCATTTTGGATATTGTTTATTGCTTATTAAACTATAGCTTAAAAAATTTAGCTAACTTAAAAATCTGCTTCATTTTCCCTTCTCAATAAAGAACTATTTTTTTCTTTTTATACCTCTAAAGAATATATTTCAAATCAAAAATTGATGAAGTATGATCTATAGGTTGAATGCAGCCTGCTACCTATTTAGAAAAAATATCCCCCTCCCCCCCTTTGGAGATGGAGTCTCACTCTGTCATCATGGGTACAGTGCCTTGGTGTCATCACAGCTCACAACAATCTCAAACTCCCAGGCTCGAGGGATCCTCCTTCCTAGGCTTCCTGAATAGCTGGGACTATAAGAACCTATCATAACACCTGGCTAATTTTCTATTTTTAATAGAGACAGGGGTCTCACTTTCACTCAGGCTGTTCCCAAACTCGTGAGCTCAAGCAATCCTTGCACCTCAGCCTCCCAGAGTGCTAGGATTACAGACCTGAGCTACCATCCTCAACCTGTAAGTAGATGTTTATTGAATCACAGCTGCACCCATCTCCATGTGGTTAGTACTCCATGTAGTACTTTCAGACTACAAAGGCTGACCTGAGTAGTTGCAACAGAAGTAATTTACCTACAAAATGTAAAGTATTTACTATCTGATTCTCCAAAAAAAAAAAAAAGTTTGGCACACTGTTGGTTTAAACTTCTGTATACTTGTTTGTTTGTTTTTCCATCATAGAAAGTATGCTATGCACCAAGTCCCTTTATTTCTAGATAAGTGTGTCACCATCATTTCTTTACTTCTCTTACTTTTTCCACCAGTCCAACTTGCATGAGCTATAGTTTGACTTTTGCACTGTCAAGATTGATGACATTTAAATTCTACTTTGACATACGACAAACCTTTCATAATTTACCTGTAAATTTAGCTTAAATTTAAAGAAAATACATTTGTCACATTATTATAATTTGCACAGTGCCCTTAAACGTGTACTTCAGTTTGATCTCTCCTTTGCATTCTAGACAGTGACACTCCAATAGCTGGCCAAACATGTGCTATTTACTGTAAGTTTGGTCAGTGACTGCGAGGAGCATAACACCAAGACGATCCCCCGGGTCCTCATTTCCCTGTGTACAGACCTACTGTAATCCCAAAGAACGTGAGTATGGTGGATGCTGACCCTGGGACTAGTTGTACAGCACTGTCGACTTTAAAAAAGGAAGATTACTTGTGTGGGTTTGACTGTCATGAGCTCTTTAAATATGGATTTTGATTTCAGATACAGAAGCAGCAGAGCAAGAAGCCAGACCCATGTGTTCCTGATGACCTAGAACGAAACAGGCAATAGGCAGAGGGGTGTCCTCAGGAAGCCTAGCATAGTCCTCCCCAGGGCAGCTGACAGCTAGCAAGAAAGCAGGGACCTCAGCACTGAGAAACAGATGCAGCTTGGAAGGGATTCTTCCCCATGGCTTCCAGACAAGAACTTAGTTCTGACACCTTGATTTCAACTTTGTGACACCCTGAGCAAAGAACCTAGTCCTTCTATGCCAGACTTCTCACCCTAGGACTTGGAGATTACAAATTAGTGTGTTTTATGAAGCTAAGTTTATGGTAAATTGTCACACAGAAGTAGAAAATGGGTAATACACTCAGGGACTGAGTCTTCTTGAGACTTGAAGAACAATCAGGATATTTTCTTTTTCCTTTTGAGGTGTTCTTAAAACATAGTGACAAATACTTCAAAATCATTCCACAAAGTGCAGAGTTGAATTTCCCTCTGCTTGAATATGACCTGCTGTTAGTTTCTTGTTTCTAACTAATATAATGTAGCCTAAATGATGCGGTGTGAGTTTCCAGGCAAAGTTGAAAAAGTGTTAAATGTCAAAGGCTGGAAGCAGCTAAGATGCTCTTCAGTAGGAGAAGAGCTACATTTTTGCAGATTTATATTTGAGAATAATATTCTGTGATCAAAAGAAACAAGCTGTTATCCCACATGACAACAGAGATGAATCATAGATGCATATTCCTAAGTGGGATAATGAATTTGGAGAACACTCTCCTAAGGTGAGTATCATAGGAATAGAAAAACAAGCACTGCATGTGCTCAATACTAAGTTGAAATAAGTAGTTTAATTTCTACGTTCTGACTTTAGAGAAAAACTCATTAAATTCAAAAGGTGGGGTGGAAGAGAGAGGGTTCCGCATGGCTATATGGCACTTCCTGGGTGAAGGCACAACTGCAACCTGGAATTTACCTTAAAAATGCAAACAATGCAATTTAATCACATGTACCCCATATTAATCTGAAATAAATTTAAAAAATTATAAAAAAAATTAGTCTTGTACCTGCTTCCGCTGGGCCTCCTCATGCCATGACCAGGAACCGCAGGAGCCGCACAACCCTGCGTCTTCCCTCCTGTACCCTCCCTGTCTCCACATCAGCCCGCTGATCTGGCCAGGGACTCGGTAGCCACGTGCCCTCCAGAGCCAGAGACTGCTGGAGTCTTGGGCTCTCTGTACCAAAGTCACTGGGTGCCAGGCACTTCCAGAACGGTGTGCACCACCTCCTGCCCTGTTGCTGGATCCAGGTGTGTCACACTCTGGAGCTGCTTCCACACCCAGAACTCCCAGGATGGGGCAGCCCCAGAGAAACTACACAGGTTCATTCCCTACAAATATCCAGCAACAATAGAGTGATCCCACTGGGGTCTAATCTTGGAGAAACAACTCCCCAACTCCAAGGATGGCCAGAGGCAACGGTGAAAAACAATCATGAGGTGAAATCAACAGAAAAACTCTGGCAATATGAATAATCAGAGTAGATCAACTCCCCCAAGGATCAATGGGGCAGACACAGCACAAAATCCAATGCAGAAACAAATAGCTGAGATGTCAGAAATCGAATTCAGAATCTGGATAGCAAATAAGATGGAATTAGAATTCCAAGCAGTAACCCAAAAGATATCTTAAGAATTCAACAAATTCAAAGAACAAATGACCAAAGATTTTGACACATTGAGACACGAAGTTGCAGTCCTCAAAGATCTGAGCACACAGTAGAATCCCTCAGTAATAGAATGGAACAAGCAGAAGAAAGAATTTCTGACATTGAAGACAAAGCTTTTGAATGCTCCCAAACTCTCAAAGAGGAAGAGAAATGGAGGGCAAAAACAGATCACTCTCTCAGAGAGCTCTGAGATAATTCAAAGAAAACCAATATTCATCTTATAGGGATCCCCAAAAGTGATGAAGGGGCTTCACAAGGCACAGTCTCTTCTCCATGAGATTATGAAAGAGAACTTTCCAGACATGTCAAGAGATTCTGAAATTCAGATAGCAGACAGTTTCAGAACTCCAGCATGACTCAATCTTAATGAGACATTCCCCCAGACACATCATAATCAATTTCACTAAAGTTAATATGAAGGAGAAAATTCTGAAAGCAGCCAGATGAAAGAAAACTATTACCTTCAAGGGGAAGAATATTAGGCTAACTGCAGATCTCTCTGCTGAAATCTTTCAAGCTAGAAGAGGATGGTCATCGACTTTTATTCTCCTAAAACAAAATAACTTTCAACCCAGGATCCTGTACCCAGCTAAACTGAGTTTCATTTATTATGGAGAAATTAAATACTTTAATGACATTCACATGTTGAAGAAATTTGCCACAACTAAACCAGCTCTCTATGGTATTCTCAGACCTGTCCTCCATAAAGACTAGTGTAATCCTCCACCACAACAGTAAACCCACCCAAAAAATTTTGATCAAAGTCCAACTTCCACAGTTGCAAAAGGATTAAAAATGTTGACCAGACTCTCAAAAGGCTTATCAATATTCTCAATCAATGTGGATGGTTTAAATTGTCCTCTAAAGAGGCACAGGTTGGCTGACTGGATTCAAAATATCAAGCCAGATATCTGCTGCATACAAGAATTGCATCTTACATTAAAAGACAAATATAGACTCAAGGTGAAGGGATGGTCATCTATACTCCAGGCAAATGGAATGGAAAGGAGAAAAAAGCAGGCATTGCAATTTTAAATGCAGCACAATAAGCTTTAAACAAACTGAAATAAGGAAGAATAAGGATGGACACTTCATATTTGTTAAAGGTAATACTCAATATGATGAGATTTCAATTATTAATATTTATGCACCCAACAAGAACACACCTCAATTTACAAGAGAAACTAACAGACATGAGCAACTAGATTTCCTCCAGTTTCACAGTAGTTGGAGATTTTAACACCCCTTTAGCAGTGCTAGATAGGTCCTCCAAAAAGAAGCTAAGCAAAGAAAGTTTAGATTTAAATATAACCATTCAACATCTAGACATAACAGACATCTACAGAACATCTCATCCCAACAAAATGGAATACACGTTCTTCTCATCAGCCCATGGAACATACTCCAAAATTGACCACATCCTAGGCCACAAATCTAACCTCAGCAAATTTTTAAAATCTAGAAATTATTCCTTGCATCTTCTCAGACCATCATGGAATAAAAATTGAACTCAATAACAACAGGAACCTGTATACCTATACAAAAACATGGAAGCTAAACAACCTTAAAGTGAAGGATAGATGGGTTATAGATGAGATTCAGAAAGAAACCACCAAATTTTTGGAACAAAACAACAATCAAGACACAAATTACTAGAACCTCTGGGATACTGCAAAGACAGTCCTAAGAGGGAAATTTAAGCACTGTAAGCCTTTCTCAAGAAAACAGAAACAGAGGAAGTTAATAACTTAATGGGATATCTCAAGCAACTGGAGAAGGAAGAAACACTCCAACCTCAAACCCAGCAGAAGAAAAGAAATAACCAAAATCAGAGCAGAATTAAATGAAATTGAAAACAAAAGAATTATACAACAGATCAATAAATCCAAAAGTTGGTTTTTTGAAAAGGTCAATAAAATAGATAAACCTTTGGCCAA
>CAUYPK010006071.1:0-49672 GCA_963574355.1 Loris lydekkerianus | reverse complement strand
GCGTTTTACAAGAATACATGTGAAACTTAGTAAATGTAGAATATAAATGTCTTAACACAATAACTAAGAAAATGCCAGGAAGGCTATGTTAACCAGTGTGATGAAAATATGTCAAATGGTCTATAAAACTAGTGTATGGTGCCCCATGATCACATTAATTTACACAGCTATGATTTAATTAAAAAAGGAGGGGGCTGTGTCTCAGAAATGTGACTTTCACAAGTGTTTCTTCAATGGTTTCCTTTTTCTCCTTCAGTTCTCTGTTCTTTTCCCTGGCTACAGCACTCCCAGTATATTTTCTAGAAATCCTGACAACTGTCAATTGCCTTTTTTTCTCTTAGGTGAGATAGGAAGGCTGCAGGAGGCTAGAGTGGGAGGAATTTTCTTTCCTCAGCTGGCATAAGGCCCTAACAAAATCTTCTCCCCTGGATAATGGGCCCTTATATGGTGCTGAGTGGGTGTTTTACAATGAATACTACTCCCTTCCTCTCCCAGATCTACAGCTGTATATTTGTTTTTATATGAACTCCAAGAATAGGCAAAATAGTTAGTGGGGACAGAAATCAGAATGTGTTTTCCTTTGCGATGGAAGAATTGACTGATAGGAGCCCAGTGGAAATTTCAGAAGTGACTGAAATGTTTTATAATATATATTGTCTTGGTAATTAAAATTCAATGAAACTAAACACTTAAAATGTGTATACTTTAGCACATGTAAATTATTCTTCAGTCGGAAAAGAAGAAAATTCAGCCTATAGATGCAGAAAAGCCCAGTGATATCAGCAGATACCTGTAGTGATGGAAACACTGATGCATAGGGATATTGGTACAGCTGGAGGCTGGAGGGGTCAGTCCGTGCCTCCACCTTCCTTCGGGAGCTGGTGTCAGTCATTCATTACCTTAGGGGTTAGTCACCTCCTCTGTGAAGTGGCCATACCCAGTGGTCAATAAATAGGATGACTATGTGAGTGAAATGAAACTCTATTGATAATTATGCCGTGGTAAGTGTTGTAAACTGCTCCTGTCCTGCACAAAGAGGACCAAACAGTCACCCTTTAACTAAGTATCCCTAAAATTTCTCAGACCACACGAGGTAACAGTGGAGTGTCAGCAATAGTCTGTGCCCAGGAGTCAGAACTTATGGGCGATCACTCAGGTCTGTTTGGTCTGATGCCCCATCAGGATCCGTCAGCCCTGCTACTTGCTGAGCAGGGAGAGGAGTTTGGAAAGGCCTCTGTACACTGGTGTCTGCCATGTCTGTGGAATAATAAAGACTTTCTGATAGGAAGACATTGACATTTCTAGGTTAAAAACTATTGTTAAAACCAGCCGGTGGTTCAGGCTTGGTGGTTCACGTCTGTAATCCTAGCACTCTGCGAGGCTGAGGCAGAAGGATCACTTGAGCTCAGGAGTTCAAGACCAGCCTGAGCAAGAGCAAGAACTCATTTCTATTAAAAATAGAAAAATTAGCTAGGTGTTGCAGAGGGCACCTGTAGCCCCAAATGCTCAGGAGGCAGGAGGATCACTTGAGCCCAGGAGTATGAGGTTGCAGTGAGTTATGGTGACACCACTGCACTCTAGCTGGGGTGACAGAGCAAGACTGTGTCTCAGAAAAACTCCAGAAAACAAAAATCCCCCCACCCCCCCAAAAAAACCTCTTGTTAAAATGAAGCTAATTTTTCGATAGGATAAAAAATGGATCCTGCTTTCCCCTACTCTGATAATATGAAAATAATGAATCCCTTTTACATTTACTTTTTTTCTCTGAAGGCAACTGATTAACCTATATTTATAAGAGCTAAAAAGATTATAAGCTGTTAGTGTCATCTCTGTACTGCCAAGTCTTTGAAGGGACTGAAGAGAAGGTCCTAAGTGACTAGTTTCCAGTCATTCTGAAATATGAGATTGGACAATTAAGTTCATGAACTCATCTGAGAAAAAGTGCTACATTCCTCATTGCTGGATATCACTATGATCACCAGATGGCCCAGGGGAGCGCTATGATCACCAGATGGCCCAGGGGAGCACTATGATCACCAGATGGCCCAGGGGAGCGCTTTGAATGTGACTGCAGCGATATTCAGCAATGAGGTTATGTAGCACCTTTCCTAGGATGAGTTCATGAACTTAATTGTCTGACTTTGTATTAGAGCATCAAAGTGATGGAATTCAATTTATGAAAAGACATATGATTAGAATTCAGTCCTAGAGAGCATCCACGGAGTAATACACATTTGTAGATAAAAGCTTCAGGGAGTAGGAAATATTTAGGAGGCAACTGGGTAATGCTCCAAAAGTTAGTGAACCTCCCTAGGGTTGTGGGAGGGAATTTACAAAGAATAGATACCTTATTCAGAGTTATGGGTACAAAGACTGTTGCAAATAAGAAAATTTACTTATGAATAAACCCAGCCTCTGAGATCTACCCTAGGAAGGTCAAATTGCCTCAGAGTTAAGTGCATGACCTTGGGAGGTTAGGAATTGCCTTCCCGGGTGATAGAGGGGATAAAATGAGGTCATGCTTTTACATTCTGTAGCGTATCCTTGTATATAGTTACATGAATTTCACTAGTAGAAAGTTAGCATTGAGGTTCTTCATGGCAACCTTATAGTCTTTAACATTTTTTTTTTTTTTGCTGTTGAATCTCTATGACAGTCTGGTGAAACCTATAGAATCATGTCTCATAGTTTTTAAAAATGCAATTATATTACATATAACTTAAAATATTAAATACCAATTTTCTGATATAGTAACATGTGCTTCTTTAATGCATGAAATAAGATCTAATGATGGCTTTAATACCTATTTATTTTGAAGTAGTGATACATATATGTGATATTTAAACATATCTGTCACAATTTAATGTGATATGAAAATATCTGGGATTCCTATTAGTGACCCAGTCACAGATATTGCTGATGTCACTGTGGTTTGTAGTCTGCTTTCATAACTAAAGAAAATCTGTTAATTTAATAAGAGGTTAGTCAAAATGAAGATAATAATTTAATTTTTATCTATTTTCACGAACTGCTTAGATTCTAGCTGGGGTGATCAACTAACTGTCCCAAAGGGTTTCCCTCTACTCAGGATTTTCAGCCAAGAATGAGGTAGTTCTGTGCAAACTGGGACAGTTGGTTACTTAGTGGTCCCAACTTAAGCGTCCTGCTCTGGGGGTAAATTTCTTTCTCCAAGGCAATATATTACTTCATCATTATGTTTTCTTCTATAAAGAGTGATTAGAATTAGCTCCAATAACCAGATTTATCAAGTGATATATTTCTTTTAAATTTACTTTGCTTAGTTTTTTTTTACTATTTTGTTTTTAATTTTCAGTGAACCCCACTGTGTTTTCATTGTTGTTGCTGGAATGCTGACAAGCTCATTACTCATTGCAGCATCACAGAGGTTATTTTTATTCTAAGCTGCTGCCTTCAGATTGGGAGCCTGGGAGCCCTAGAAGTCTGACAGGTGAGGACAGCACGGGGTGAGCCCAGAAGTGCCACGTGAAGCGGGCACGTGCCTGCAGGGATGCAGGAAGGTGAGGCACACCTGCATCTGCTGGCCCTGTGCCTTTTTCAGCATGATGTTATGCAAGGTGATCTGGAGTGAGAGTCAAGAGACTTAGATTCCAGTCTCGCCTCTGTCATCTCTTAGCTGTGTGACTTATGAAAAGTCGGTTCACTCCCCTGAGCCTGTGAGATGGCTGAATTCTGTTCTGTTCTGAATTCCCATAATAATATTCTCTGGTTCTCATTCTGAGAAGCCCATGGTTTTAATGTCTGTTTACCAGGAGAGTATCATCCCTATGCACGCTGTGTTTAGATGAAGGAAAGGAAGTAGGTTGCAGTTACTTTGACAGAGCCATTTGTCCCTCTCTCTGGTTTGAATCAGATCTTGGGGTGCCCACTAGCCATGGTTTGTGGGGCTGCTGGTTCCCCCTCTGCTGTCCACTCTCCAGGAACACTGAAGAGTATGAATGGGGCACCACTGGCACCTAGCCCAGCTGGGTCATTGGGACAGCCCTCCGTGGAGATTGGTATTTCTCTGTGTGTAGCTAGGAAGGTATTTGGGCCTATTGGATTTTCTTGTTTAGCTGCTATTGTTTAATTGAACATTTTAGCTGATGAATGAAGACACGTTACTTTGGGTCCCGGTAATTTGTAATGTCAGGGTGGTCACTTATAGACGAGACTGAGCTATGAATGAGGCCTTGATATCCCCTGAGGAAGTTTTAGCATGTCTTCATTGTACTCTGCTTGGGATCCTTAGGGATTTTTTTTGGGGGGGGGGTGCAGAGAGGTAAAGGGAAAAGAAAAAACTTTCCCCCCCAGATTACAAAATTGTCTATTGGAGAAAATTTGGACAATTATAGAAAAGCACCAAAAGTTCAGCATGCAGAGATAGCCATTGTTCTTCAATATGCTGGTATCTATCTGTCCAGGTAAGGATATAAGGGAATAGGAAGGAAGACTCAGGATTGAACCTCACAATGCTAAAGGATTTTGAGATATATCTAATCATGAAAACTATCCTTTCTCTTCTTTTACCTTCATTCTGAAATTAAGGAGTAGCATGTGCTAACTTCTCAGAGCCATTTACTCTTGAAGAAAAGCAATTTTTGCAGTCACACCACCAGAACTTTCTGGCTGGGCCTGGGACAGGCCGACTGACCAGGAGGAGTGAATCCTCCTACATGTGGCTGTATAGTGAAAAGACCACACATGGACACCCCCCATCTTCTTATCTCTGAAACTGTGTGATAGAAACGATGCTGCCAAGGAGACAGACTACCTTCTGCCAGGACTTTATAGATATGATCATGAAAGTCTGAGCAATTGTTCAATTAACAAACACTAAATACCAGAGTAATGGCCTCAGAGAGGCGTGGGAGGAGGTGGTCCTTGTCCTCAAGGAGCATGCGTTGCTTGGGTTACAGGATACTTAGAGCAGAAAATGCAAAACAAGATGAGCTGAAGGCCAAAAAGCAGCAAATGCAAGGGATGGCATTCATGGTGGGGATTTCAGGGTGGGTTGGGAGAATAATCCCAAGGCCTGGTGGAGGGAGTAGGAATGAGGAATACTCCAATCTGGGGGAGGTTGGGTCTGTAGCTGGACATCACAAGGTTAAATTGGGGCACTTTCTATATGCACATATTTATTTTTGAAAGCTTAAAATTTAAGGTATTGTATTAATCTGATTAAACTAGGTTATGCTTTGATAATAAATTAACTCCCAAATCTTAATGGTTTAATAACAGAAGTTGATCTGGCTCACTTAAGCACATCTAGAGATGCAAACTCATAGAAAGGTTTCTGAAGATGCAGTTTTTTTTTCTTGGAGAAGAGGGCAAGACAACTCCCAGGGGTCCCTTTTAGAAGGATACTAACCCCATTTGTGAGGGTTCCACCCTCATGATCTAATCATCTCAAAGACCCCACACCTCCTAGTACCTTCCTCTTGTGGCATTAGGATCAGCATGTGAATGGGGGGTGGGGGGGATGACATAGCATTGAGATCAGAGCAAAGCACTTCAAGGGGCTGTCAGAGAGTAAACTCTGCCCACAACACGGAAGCAGTCTAGGTATCCATGAATAAGGAACATGGAGAAGTACAAAGATCAAAAGGAATGATCCCTGGTTCCTGGTTATGGCTCACGATTCTCTTTAGATAATATCCGGATCAACCTGACCTTCCTCTTTTATTCCAAAGCCTCACTGAACTTACCTCTTTCCCACCTCATCCCTTCTCTTCTCTAGCATTTGCTGGATCCGTGACATGGAAAACACTTTCTTTTAGGGGTGGATCAGAGACTGAGAACAAATAGGCCACATAGTGGTCCCCAGCACAAATGGGTCATTTCCTGGTCTAGACACCCAGGCTGGGGGTGTGGGATGTGTTGTCTCTTCCCAACCGAGTACCCCAGGTTACCTGTAGGAAGGATTGGGGAGGCCATTTCCCTTGGAAGCCTTCACATGGCACGGATCTTTATCTCCTGAGAGTGAATGCTCCCAAGCAGTCATTCTGGTATTGACATACTTGACAGCAGAAAACTCTCCTGTACGTACACCATTTTGAAGGACATAGCATTTCCAACAGGGAGAAACAAGACTTGTGGCTGTTTTAGTTTCTGATTTCCTACTGAACTTTGACTTCTCTCCTTTGGATCACTTAATCAGTCTCCCTTACTATCTTCAACACATCATTAAAGATAGTTTCAATGTGTCCCATTTCTAAGACAAAAATATCGACTAAATTTCCACCTTAGTTCCCAATAGGTTTAGTTTGCTGATTAGGTCACAAAGGTTCCTGGAAGCTAAATCAGACATATTAGTGTTTGTGACTAAAGTTGTTTAGATCTATATCTACATATCCGTGATATTTGCTGCAAAGATGAGAATGAGTTTTAAATTGATCTGTAGAGGTGGAACAAGTGTATCTATTGAAACATCGTAGATATTTTTTTTGAACTTATCACTGCATGTCAGAGGTAGATCAACTTTCATATTTTCTCTATCCATGTTCTTTTTTTTTTCAACGTGGAGCATGCAACCCAGCCAGAAAACTCACTTACACAAGATCAATCTCCTTGCCAGTGAGCTTCTCGTGGGCCTGGAAAATGATTTCTTATATATTAGGAATGTCTTCAGAATTTGTTGATTTTGGAGGTGATATTTGATTTGTTTCTGAATCTGTTTGTTGGAAGCATCCATTCCCGATCTAAGACAGTGGAAAGCTTTAGAAAATATAATTTGAAGATGTAACATCTGTCACCCAATAATGCTGTTGGACTTTTGCAGGATGAAGTTGGTGCCTTTGAAGGGGACAAATCACACCTGGAGTACATCTGAGTCTATGTATCACTGAATTGTATTCGATGGGCCATATTCCGTAAATACGTGAATTATGTGAAATTGGTTATGGGACTATTGTAAACGGATGTAGTGAGTTGAATTGTAGCCCCCAAAAGATAGGACCACCTAGAAACTGAATGGTTTCCAAGGGGAAGGGTCTCTGAACATGTAATTAAAGTGAGAGCTAGAGATAAGATCACCTTAGATGTGTGGCGGGCACTAAATTTAGTAGGAAGTCTGTATAAAAGGAAGGGGAAACAGACTCAGACACCCAGAGAAGGTCTTTTGAAGGGGGAAGCAGAGATTGGAGTCATGCATCTAAAAAGCAAGGCATGTGGTGTGCCTCCCAGTTGGACACCCCAGGCTACCTACAGGAAAGACTGGTTCAGCCATTTCCTTCTGGAGGCCTCCTTAGCACACATAATTATGTCTCCATTCTTGGGAGACAAAATTATGGCAGCTGCCAAAAGCAAGATGAGAAACATGAAACAGATTCTTTCTCAGAGCTTCCAGAAGGAATCAACTTTGCAGATACCTTGTTTTCAGACTTCTGGCTTCCAGAACTGTGCAGGAATAAATTTCTGTTCTTTAAGTCACCAAGTCTGTGGCAATTAATTGTGGCCATCTCGGGAAACTAATGTAATGAAGGTCAAATGAAATATTTAACATTCAGTTAGGAGCTTGTGACCTAAAGCAGTGGTTGGCAAAGTATGGCTTCATGGGCTAAATCTGGCTGTTGCATGCTTTTGTAAATAAAGATGTATTGTAACATAGCCACATTCATTCATTTGTATATTAACTACAGCTGCTTTTGTGCTGTAACAGCAGAGTTGAATAGTTGTGACAGAAACTGGAAAAGCAACAGAGATGAATGTTATTTACAACATTTTTGTTGTTGCAACTTCAGATTTACTTAAGAAAAGGACAATGGCAGGTAAGAGATTCTGTGGTGATTGCTTTGGCCACACTTAATAATATATGCTTTGAATAGCTATACGTTCATATGTGTTTTGAATTTGCTTAAAGTTACATCTCTCCTACACAAGTAGATACATCGATTTAAAAAGGTTCAACAAAAACAAGTGATCTATAGGATTTGTGTAGCCCTAAGGTAGATCGTTTAGTTCAACCTCCTCATTTTGACTTCTTGGACTTAATGTGAATTGGAAGCAGTATTAGGTTGGTAGGATTGAGTAAGCAATAAACATACTCTCTGAATAAGGCAAAGAGCCATCTATCATTGTATTGAAGGTTCGTCTCTCCCAGATGGTCCTGGTGCTTTTCATTTGATTAGTAATGAGAACACAGTTGGATGGCCTTTCTCTCTGGAGCGTGTGAAGTTCTCCTAGCTCCTAAACACGAGATGTGGTGACTTGGTAACTGAATTTAAGTATCACACAACAATAGTTTATTTACTTACCTTATTTAGTACACAAAAAGGCGTTATTCTTCTGTTGAGGAAGTCAGCCTCCATGTTCTTCTCCTAACCTTTTTGCAAGTTTTCTATGGAAATAAACATTTCAAAATTTGGTCATTGAGCTTCTACTTGAACATTTCTGAGCAGCTTAGAAAAGCATTCCTTTTTGTAAAAATTATTCACACTCCTTGAAAATCCACTTCGAGGGGTTTAACCGAGGAAATAATCAAATAGTTAAGTACAAAGCTGTTCGTCAGAGCACTGTTTATAGCAATGAAAAATTGCTAGGAATCTAAATTTGGAACAACAATGGTGAGTTGGTAAATCAGTTGTAGTGCTTTGATATTATGTTTATCATGGAATATTTCATGATGAGGAAAGTTGCTCTTGGTATAATTTTAAGTAGGAAAAAATCCAGAAAATACAACAGTATGTAGGATGTAGAACAAACACACACTCAGAAAAACAGATGAAAGTTTTAGGTGTTTTTATTTATTGTAATTAATAATCTTTTGCTTATCTCTATTCTCTAATTTTTTGATGAATAGTTTTATAATAATAATAAGTTAATTTAAGTAAAATGTGAAGATTGTCCTTTTAAATACTTTTATTTAGAGTTGAGAGTTTTCAGTTGATTCGAAAATAACTTTCTGGAGATCTTTCTGTAAAACTGATGAGGTGTAGTATTTAAATTCTGTTCACTGGGAGAGTACATCTGGATAAGTCACTTTCTCTCTCTAAGCCCCAGAGAGAAAAAGAGCAGGAGAGAGAAAAAGGTGACCGCATGATATTCGGGTGAAGATAATACAATTTTTTTGAGGCCAAATATGATGCTCAGGGCTTGTATTTTCTGAAAATGATTTGTCAGACTGATGCTCCTTCCTCACCACACACACAAATTTGAACTGAATTTATTGAATCCCTAGTTCCTGATCACCTATAACAGGCTGAGTGGCATGAGTTAATGTTCAGAGCAGCCTGGTGAGCTAATCCTACGAACCAAGAATTGCATACTCGGAATATAAGGGATAACTTTGGAGCTGAAGCTGGCACCAATCACCCCAGAAGTGGAAGTCCTGTTGGGGAAGACAACATGCTCTTGCTTGGACTGAAGCAGAGAAGCTGCTTTACTGGCTTGGGAGGCTTGGGTCAGATTGGCCCTTTTCTGAGGTGATTTTCTTTCTTTTTTTCTTTCTTTCTTTTTTAATCCTCTTTGTTTTTGCTCAAGCTGTGGTAATGAATTTTCTCAGAAAAAAAAAAATTCTACTTTAAAAATTTAATTTGTACTTATCTGCCCCAGGCAGAGATCCTGCAATAAACTTGGTGTCAATTTCATGTTTTGCTTAAGTTTGTGAAGTGTTTTGTTCTGTTTTAGAACAATTTACTGCACGTGCGTGTGTGTGTGTATGTGTGTGTGCGGTGAGGGAGGAGCATCAGTCTGACAAATCTTTTTCAGAAAATATAACACCCGAGCATTATATTTGGCCTTCAAAAATTGTATTATCTTCTCTCGAATATCATGGGGTCACTCTTTTCTCTCTCCTGCTCTTTTTCTCTCTACCCCTCACCTTCATTCCCAATATCACCAGCTTCCCAGGATGAAAGATATTCCCTTAGAATGTGTTGAGCCTTTCCCCAATAAGATTTTCAAATTGCTTCAGGATAAATTTTGCGGTTTTGCAAATTTTGTGTCCTGTTCATATCATGCTCAGTGTCACATTACATGCAGTAAACAGTAAGCACATTGGGTTTGAATTAAAGAAGCCCAGGCCCCCTCAGAGGCGACCTCGGCTGCTGCATGGGGCTCTTTTCAGTAAAGCTGCACATTTGACTCTGCTGAGTTTCTCCTTCTGCTGGGAAACCAGAATAGGATGTGTTTTCACACATTAATATGCTGGGATGCTTTGGGCGTTGGAGTACAGTCATTGAGAAAAACCATTTCTAGGACTGTTCATCCATTCCAAAGTCAGCAACTGTGTACATGGTCAGAAAAAAGCCAAGACTTTTGGTGCCTGCAGTGTAAGTACAAAGATGGGGAGAGAATGAAAAAGTGTTGAAATGACACAGACTCTGTGTGCATCTGTCCATTTATCCATCTGTCCATCTGCCTATCCATCCATCTATCCATCCATCCTGCCTTTCATCCTACAAATATCCACTGAGACCCTACCAAGCCCCTGGCACTGTTCTAGGCCTCAGTGGCAGAGCGTGAACATGACGGGCAATGTTCCCTGCTTTGTTGAAGGTATAAGGGAGACACAGACAAATGATGACTAAGCAAAGTATTATTGCAAGTGATGAGAGAAAATGTTATAAAGAAACACGGCACAGGGGAAGGGATAGAGGCTGACAGAGGCAGTCAGGGAGGCCTCCAGGAGGAGGTGGCCAGAGAGGCTGGGATGGGGTGAAAGAGCAGGGGAAAGAGGGCTGGACGGGGGTCAGCTGAGCTCACAGTTTGACTCCCTAACTGCTCAGCATGGACCCAGCCCCTCGGCATCTCTCCATTACCCTACGTGTGTAATTGCAACACTCACGTGTATTTATTATTAATAATGTTGAGGCCTGGTGTGGGATTAGCAAGCTTTTAAAAGACTATGGAAAAACTCTGCCTAGAGATGCTTTGGGTTCACTGTACATGGCCATGCCCGACTTTTCTGGAGTCCTACAGCTCTTCTAAGAGAAGACCTCAAAACACCGAGAATGAAAAAAGGAGATTCACTTAACCTCTTCACTGGATAAAGAGCATGTGTGTGTGTGTGTGTGTGTGTGTGTGTGTCTTCCCCGTGGACAGAGACAACCAGCCGTGTTTTCTACTGCACGACAAAACAATTTATTTAAAATCAACGCATTCAGTGCTGTTTGGCGTGTGAGGCAATGAGGCAGGCACATTCACACTGAACAGATACGTTTGGGAGGCTGTTGAAGCAAACCATTGCATTTTCTTCACAAACCACAGTTACAATATACACACGATTGCCTCTGTGAAAGGTGATCGTCCCTATTCGCCCAGAAGGCAGAAGATATTTACAAGTTTTTCAGTCTAGCAGTGCTGGCTGTCCTTGGGTCTCTGTAGATTGCACAGTCTGGCAGCTCGTTTCCAAGGGCAGGCGAGGCTGCCTTCCCAGGAGAGGTAAGTCTGCTTCACAAGGGCAGTGGCTTCTTCAGGAGCAAGAGAACTTCTGGTGTAGTTGGGGAAAAGTGAGAAGAGTTCAGTACTAGTCTCTCAGTATGGCATTTTCCAGAACAAACGCATCAAATATGTGTGTAAGGGGAGGGCAGGCATCGTGGTGATAACAATATAAGAAGCATTTATTTTCCCTGACATGTGCTTCTTGCTTGTTTCTTTAATAACTTACATTCATTGTCCTTCTACCTTTTGACCCTAATTCTATCAGTCCCCTATCAAGACCTCTGTTCCTCTTTCTATACAGATATACTGTTCTTTAAAATGAGGCTAAAAGACAATGGTGAAACCAAAGTGGGTTAAATGAGAGAAGATATCACAAACAGTGTTTTGCCTTTACTCCTAATTTATGATTTCGCAGTGGATTGTCACAAGTGGAGGCAGCATGGGGTAGGATTGCAGAATCAGTGGTTGGGAGACCCAGTTTCCAATTCCAGTTAGCCGGCTGGGTGGATAAGTGATGCCAACTTTCTGAACTTCAGCTGTCTCATCTCCACGTGGGAGATGCTGATCTAGAATCTGGACCTGAGATAACGTCCAGATCTGTGAAGTTCTACTGTGGATTTAGGTGACAGTCTCTTGTGCATAAATGATACTGCACAGGGATATTACAATGTGTTTGTCCTGTGTCCTAGGTGAATTACAGTGCTAATAACTGATGCTTGGTGATTGGATCTCGGCGTGTCAACCCCCTCCCAGGCTCTGGGCTGTAAGGAGGCTTTGCTGCCTACTGTGGGCTCACATCTGGATCTTGAAATGTGGTTAAAGAGCGTTTCTAACATGCTCTTTCTCAGTCCTGAAAAATGGTCTAGATTTCATATTTCAGAAAGAAGCCTCCCCATTCCTTTCTGCAAAGGCTTCAATGACTCTATTCCACCTCTAAATGTTTACCAGCCCTCTCTCCCACTGTCTGCCAATTTTTCTTCCCCACTTCACTGGCTAAAAATGTTACAGGAGTGGCTGGTTCCTCGAGGCTATTTTTGCTGTGAATTTGTCCATAATAAAGTGCGGCCTACTGGTCATGTTCTTTGTGCTTGTAGCAATGGACTTGTCTCTTTGGTGCCAGAAAAAGAACCAGAGGATGAAGGCACACTTTGTGCCCAGGATAACAACATGTGGTTTGTTGAGAACACAGAAAAACATATGAATGTCTATCTGACTCATTTAAAGCAAAACACAGCTTGTTCAGTCTAGAGAAACCAGCTCATTTCAATGACTGTTGAAAAGAACAGAAAATAGGTATAACGTAGTCTTTTAAACACAGTTTAGAAAATGTCCAACTTGAGTTTCAAGCATTTGCAATCCTGAAATGCCTTAAAGACCTTGTAGGATACTTTTCTATGGTAAGGAAAGTAGATTTGGTCCTTTGCAATTTAATTTTGTTTTATGGTATGTTCAGAATAAAAACTTAGGGCTACTTGCTATGTCCTAGGAATTAAAAAAATTTTCTCCCCAGCATTGCCTTCCAAAGGATTTAATTAAATTCACCTAAAACTTCCAACCACAAAAACTTTCAATTTGCAAACAGAGCTTGTTCTGTAATTACCAGGGTATCTGATTTCACAACACCCAGTATGATGGGCTCTCACTGCCAGCAAGTGGCAGTGGCGAGGAAGGACAGTTTCTCCACTACTCAGTGCCAGAGGGCTGAAGTGGTCAGATGTTTGTTGGTAAAATTTTTTTTTTCCGGGGGCCAGCCTTACTCTAGCTTAGCTAAGGACAAAGCATCACATGATGCCTTGCTTCAAAAAGTTTGCTTAGTCAGCCACTGAAGTTCCCCAGAGATAGTTCTATTCAGTGGTGTTTCTTGACTATTAGGAACTTTTCTCAGGGCAAAGGAACCCCAGCAGAGTGTGAGCTTGGCTGGGTGTCCCCTGGGGCAGTAGAAACCTCTGAACCATGGAACCTCCCCAGCGGGGCCAGGTCAGTGTAATAGACATCTTGTTCTCCACTCTGCCTTTGCAGGCACTGTTTTACAGATGCCTGTGGATTTTTTGCTGTGTCAGAAGGACGAGGAGCAAGTGGACAGGAAAACTACAGAGAAAACATGGGATCAACTATAAGATAAAAAGGAAAAATCAAAAGATCAGCCAAACATAGTTTTAACCAGTCGTTAAATCAAAGTCACCCTTTGAAATTACAAAAACCAGGGCTGGTACTCTTCCAAGGTACTGAGGAGTCTGATGAAAGGTTCCTAAGGGTCACATTGATAGGACCTTAGGACTAAAGAGACCAATAATTTCCTTTTTTACTAAAACTTAGTAGAACTGACCAGTGTGGAAATACCCTCCTGGGAGAAGAGGGTGTTTGGGAGTCCCTCAAAGCCACTGCTGGCCTCTCCTATTTGGTACTCACTGACTCAGAACACTTCCAGGCAGGGTTGTGCTACAGCCAGCTCATATTGTGCAGGGACCCACTCTTCCTGGCTGTCGAAAACACACTGTTATATTTCCAGCTGGCAGAGTTTAAGTTAGCAGTTTGAAATTGGCTGAGAATATTTACACCATGGAAATTGGTAGGTGCTACAAATTAGGGTCTCTGTCTCCCAGAGCTGGCTGTTAAACATTTATCAGCCCACCAAAAAAGCTAAAACCGTCTCTAAATCAGAAGGGAAATCAAATGAGTCCCTTAGTATCTCTGATTCATCAAGGATTCACGTGTGCACAGCCATAGACACAAGCCTGGCCAAAACTTCATTAGGATGGTGGCCCCTTATCCCACAAGGCACGCTAGTGGTAAGTGGCCACTTCTCTTAGACTGGGTTGGCCTTAGAATTTTAGCATCTTGAATTTCCTTTTTTGATTTGTTTCACTTTAGCCTGAAGACCTTTGCCCTGGGGGTCATTACCTGGAGATTGTGAAATCAGACCCCTTGAGAAGTATTTTAAGTTCTAGAAGTGACTTCCAAATTGAAGCTAAATGAATCACTTAACTTCCCTCTTTTTCAATCTATCCATTTATAAAGATGAATGACCTGAGATTTGTCTCTTAGTGTAAAACGTAGAGTGGAATGTAAAGAGCTGGCTTTGGGGTGAAGCTCATTAAAGCCGTGCTCCTCACTTTGTCTCCGGGCTAAATGGGCCAGTTACTCTCTACTGCAAATCAGAGACTGGTCAATTCAACCCACACAGATGAGGTCCCATTACTAAGATTGTGCCTCTATTTTCCTGTATCATGATAACTCCAAGGAACTTCTGGCACTAACTGCATGAGGAGGGACAAGCATTTAGCCACTTTGTTCAAACCGGTACACATGACTCTGCTCTGTATTATAATTAAATTCCAAATGCTGACCATATCAGAATCATCTGGGTATCTCTGTAAACTTCACTCATCCCAGGACAGGATGAGTCAAAGGTCTGGAGTGAGGAGCAAGAATTATATTTTGAGGAGTTCCTTAATTTCATGCAGCTTCGTCTGCTGGAGAATCAGCACATAATCCAGACCCTCACCCCAGAACTCCACTGGAATCTAAAATCGGAGTTAATCTGTGACAGGTTCCTCACTGTGATTCCACTGTCATTGACAACAAGAGAATGCACTTCACTGAGGATAGAAACATCTATTTAAACACGTCTTCAATCATAAAGTCATCACAATAAAAATAAATATTCAGAAATACTGCATCATACATTAATGGCATTCCCATTTCAAATGTCCTATCTCTGTGACAAAGCAATCAGAGAGCGAGAGAGGCATAATGAGTCATTTTGATAGCTTGATATCAACTCATTTGTGGCCTTGATTAATTGGACCACAGAGATCAGCCAGGTCAGTCAGTTAGGGAAGGTGCCCTCAGTCTCCAGCACCTGGATGGCTCCATCTGGGCTCTTTGGACACAGAGCCCAGACACTCATTGTAAGCAGAAGGTCAGTTCCACGTACTCAGGGAGCAGTAGAGGCTTAAACAGAAACTTTTGCCCAGTACATTCAAACAATTATGGGGGAAAAAAAAAACAACAAATCTAAAGATCCAGAGTTAAACAGAAAATTGCTGAATTTGTCATTTTGCATGTGAAGATCCACCAAAGTTATTCATTATAGATTTGTATACCTTCTTAGCATGTTGAACTGAACACAGTAAGCTAAAGTCTGCTGTTGAAATTACTTATAATATGGAAGGCATTTCTGAACTCAAGGGACTGCTGATGAAAATTACACATATGGAGAAGTACATAACCATTTTCAGCCTTCAGCTTCTAAATTATGCATACATATTACTCAAACAAGGGTTTATTAAGATGAATAGATTATTGGATAAGATTCCAGCTATCAACTGTGAACCATCAGTACTGAATTGTTATTTACCAAAACATGATTTACCAAGGGTTGTTTTGTTTTTTCCCCCATCTCAGGGGAAAATGTAGGTGATTACTAGTGAACTGCTGTATACTGATGTAAGCATCTTCTGTCTTCTTGGGTGTGGGGAGGGAGACTCTTTTTTCTTCCCTTATATCCTTTCTAACTTATCTTATGTGTCTTGCAGATCCCAGGCTAAAATTACTTTCCCTGTGAGCCTATCTTTATTAGATGCTGATAAGGCTAAAAAGTATTAGGGAAGGAGACATAATTTCTCCACTAATTACCTACGGTCTTGCGTAAATCACTTAGCCTGCTTCTCCATTTTCTCATTTGTGAAGTCAAGAATCAGGACTGGAGAAGCTCAAAGCCTCTTCCATTTCCAGGGGACTAGCATTCTACAATGAGTCTCTGCTTTCTTTGACCTCAGGTCAATACCACTTTGTTATCTGACTGTGTCTAATAATTACTGCCTTGCTCCAAGTCAGAAGAAATGTTCCTGTATTCCTCGGCCTCCCTACTAACGTAGGCTTGTCTTGGCACTCACAGTCTTGGAAAACTGGTGGCCCGGGCACAAGGACCCTGGGGGTAGGAGGTCTTCTTCTGTAGGTCCTTGTTGGCAGTCCCACGGTCAGGTGCCTGATAGTAAGGTCACAGACAGATGGTACAGCAGTTATGGTCAGCATCGCTAGGCACAGAACACTACTAAACACACAGCACTCTCACAATAGCCAAGGACACTTAAGACACAGACACAAGGCAAAGGAACCACAGACATTTTAATAATCAAATACTGGAAAGAATTTTTGGTGAGTGTGAGATACTACCTTTTTGTTCTGTCTCCCTTGGATCTACACGTCTGCATATGACACTCACAACAGCTGGTGAAAACCGAGGTCCAGCATTAAGCAGGTTGCCAAATGTCTGTGGGGTTTTCTTCTTCCTCTGCAACTTAATTGGTCATTTGTGTTGGTGTCAAATGTAGACAGCCTTAGGGGCTTTCTGGTGAAATTTATTCCAGTAGCTGAAGGTTGACTCTGCTGTGAGTATCCCAAAAAGGAGAAAGTTCTGACACAAGGATGTAATTAGTCTAGGAATCAACAAAGCGAGGTCAATGCAAAAGCCAGGGGCATGTATCCGTAGCTAAATCAGGAGGGAAGACCCAACGGTCGTGTCTGCCCAGTTCACTGCACTTGACTACACAAACCTGGGAGCCGTAGGAGAGCCTTTCTAATCAGGACACTTGGGACCCACAACTCCCTTGATCTGAAAATGGTTAATCTATGAAACAGTCTTTAAAAATAAAAAGAAATCAGCTAGAAGCTGCTTTTCTTGAAAAGGGAAAGGTGATGGTTTGGGATCATTTCCCGTAGGCAGGGATAAGCCTGGTCTCTGAGCCCTTCTAGAGACAAGTCCTTTTCCTCACCATTGTGAGTTCTTATTAAAGTGACAGATAACATGGTGATGGGGGTGGAAAAGTCCTCCCACTCTTAAGTTTAAGATGGAGCCAAGAGTGCAGTGAGATTTTGCAAACTTCCCTGAACTTAAAAAACAAACCAGAAATCTTGGCATTCTGATGAGATAAAATTTAAATAGTCTACCATAAAACACTTATCTGTTTTTAGTGATTCTGGTCTTTTGCTCTTTTAACCTTCCCAGTTCAAAGTGTCTATGCATTTATATTTAGTTAAAACAAATGGGCACAGTGGGATTACAACTCCAGAGTCAGAATCTGGCCCCTGTAATTCTGGCGTTAATATCACTTAGATGTAACCAAATGAACTAACTGCTGAAGAACAGCCAACTAAACACATCTGTCAGTTATCAATCTCACAGAGCAGAGAACAGACACAGTGTGGTTTTGATGCCCATCAAATTATACTATTGAACTAAAAAAAAAGTTTTTAATACCTCCCTTTATAATATTTTGAGTATAGAGCTGTTTTAGTGTTTCCTGTTTCAAAACATTTTTTCCTGTTTCTTCCCATCTGTTTGCATGAATGCCATTCATATGGTGTAAGGTGTGTCACAACAGGCAACACACGTGAACAGGAATGTTTTTTCTTTCATTAGTTAATATCTGGATCTTTGTAAGGTGCTCTAATTACACAGCATTCTGAAAAGAAGAAGACAGCTTTAATAATAGGCAGAACGTGAGCAAGACTGTGTCTTTCCTTATTGTATTTGGTTTAATTTTGGGCATGATTGTACCTTGTCAAAGAGGAGCAATGAGCTGATCACTGAACTATAATAATTTTTTCTTTTTAAACAGTATTTTTTACATTGCAAGCAATCTAGATAAGATTTCTGGAAAAGAACGAACTACTCCACTCCACTGTATAACAAATGTGCTTGACTCGCATTTAGAAAGAAGAAAGAAACTCTTATTAAAATTTAATGTCAACTTGGCCAGACTTTGGGCTGAATTAGAAGAACAAAGTGCTGCTCAGTAAAAAGCCAGGGATGGAAATGATGTGATTTCTACTCCTAAGGATGAAATCATGAAAACGAGAATGGCCAACTAATTTCTTCATGGCAGGTCTATACAATCTCAAATTCAAAGGCTATTTAGTACCAAATCCTGCAACTGCACAATGATTTCTTTTGAAATGCTTAATCTGTAGGCATATAGATCTGACTTCAATAAAGAGGGAATGTCCAGTGTCTAGACCTATCTTGAAGAGAACAGATAGTTCTAATTTGTCGTGGTAGACCAGTGACCCCACTCAGCACCGTTCACATGGGGGCCTGGCACGGCCAGCCTCAAAGCTTCTCCTCCACCCTAGCTGTCCTGGTTCTCAGAGGCTCTGAATGGGTAACATGGCTATAACACTTCAGGGTATACAGGACATCTAAAAACACTGTTTCTTTTTCCTTTGTATGCCCCCAGGATCTTAAGTTAACACCTTGCATGTATATTCTGAGAAAACGCCCAGCCTAGTGCTTGGGTTGAGATTGTGGGAGGCACCAAACCTAGGCTGGAATGTCCTTGCAGATATGGCCACAGTGCTGTGATTCACCATAACAGCACCTATGCCAAGAGATACAATGCCATTCACGGCCTGGGCTTTCTTCGTTATCTTGGAAGATGCACTGTATTGTGTTCCTCTCACGAAAGAGAGCCTGCCCTGAGGCAGAAGGACTGTATGTTCTAGGAAGGACTTCTTAAGAGGCATTTCTTATCAAAGTTATCATTAGTGAACCCATCATGATTTACTTGGTTGATCATGAAATATCAAAGTTACCCAGAGCCTTAAACACATCAAGTACAAATGCAATACATATAAGCAAGCTAATTCAATAGGTTTCCTAGCAAATTATTAAACTCCACGGCTGTAGGGAGAGCAATGGGTGCAGGGAGAGGGAGACAGGATAGGAGGGAGAAAGAGAGAGACAGAGAGGTGAGTTATGCAAACCAGTTTTCTGTTTCCATTTTGAAGAGTCTAATCCCACTGGCAAAACCAAGATGCTGCCTCAATTGGCCAGAGGCCTCTGATGACGAGGACTGTGTCTGAGCAGAGCTGCAGAAACTATAGCTCCAGTCCTCATAAAAATTGGAGGCAGTTTATTATTAAAATACAAACACGAAAATACTTCAAACCATTTCGTTAGCAGCAAAGTTCCAAATGCAACATTCCCTTTATCAATCAAGTTGCCATCATGTGGCTTTAACGCATCCATCCTGCTAAAAATCTGCTAAAACTCTTAAAAGAGTAGTGCAAAAAAGAGGGAAAAGACATCACTCCTTCTAAGTGGCAGACAATCCTTATAAGACATTCTCTAGGGTTCTATTCTGAAGTCTATTCAATTTGATTTGGGGCACTTTTTAAATGGCCACTTGGCACTTTCCATTCAGAGTTCTTAGGCACAGTGTGACAGAGTCAGCTTGGTCAGCCCTTCCCCATGCATTCGGTACAGCAGCTGAAACTCAGCAGGGAGCTGGTGGGACTCCTGCCACTTGGTGGTAAATTTGGTTCCTTTTTTGTCGTAATAATGGTATGGAAGATCTTCTCTTGTGTTGGGATCAAATCCAAAAGGCCAAAATCCATACAAGTGGATCTCTTCACATATAGCTGATGCCAGGGTATACATGAGAATACCTGTGCTCAGCCGTTTGGGCGACAAATGTTTGTTTTTCCAGTACCTGCAGAACAATAAGTACATGTGGGTTCAGAGGCAGTGTGGAAGGTTTCAATCAGTGCGGGGGTGAGTGTGTGGGGGGGTTAGATTTGTCCATGATGACTTAAACAATACATGCTTTGAATTATCTTTTAACCACACACACAAAAAAACCACTTCTGGATATGACTGGCTCCATAATTGGTGAGGCCCAGTGTGAAATAAAAATGAGGACTCTTTGTTCAAAAATTATGGAAAATTTCAAGAGTGTGAGAACAAGGTATTATTAAACCAAGTGTTGGGCCCTTCTGAGCATGAGTTCTCCTGCAGCCACCCTGGTGGCCACATTTGAAGCTGGCCATGCCTCTAGGTCTTCCTAAAGAGTGGTGGCTCTGCCTCAGTGGGGACACAACAGCAGGCCTTTGATGAGAATGACTCTGCCTCTCCTCCATAAGGGGCCCTTGGATATGGTGCAGGAGGCTGTTGAACCTAAGGGGACCTCCTTTGTTATAGCCCTTCCCAAACCCAGAAATAAATCCTTCCTTCTGGATTTGGAAAGATTAGGGGGCCTTATTTTTCACCACCCTCTTGTAAAAAAATGTATTCCTTGCTTCTTTGTCTTTTATTATTATTATTTTTTTTTGCAGTTTTTGGCTGGGGCTGGGTTTGAACCCACCACCTCTGCCATATGGGGCTGGCACCTTACTCCTTTGAGCCACAGGCACCACCCATGTTTCTTTGTCTTTTAACTAGGGGTTGCAAAGCCCATCTTCAGCATGGTAGGACCTAAGACATGTATTTATACACTTTCTGAATTTTAAAAAAATGCTGAATTATGGTTATTGTTCCTTTCAAATTCAGATAATATTCTGAGACCTTCCTATTCACATTGTTAAATATTTGAGACTTCTCAGTGAGTGTGGGGGGGTGTATGTACCATTGGCCATGCAGACAATTAATTGTTCACGAATCAGGTTTCTATGGGCTGTCTTTCCTTCCAGTTTTCACTGAACCCATGCATTTGGCTCAAGCCTAAGTGGCTGGGAAACAATATGGGCCTTTGGTGGCAGGTGGGCCACACAGGCCAGTTTCCAGAAGTTTCTAAGCACACACAGCTCCTTCCTCACTACCTGAAGGCGTCAGAGGCAAACCTTTCCCCTTCCAGTTGAAATTCAAAAGTTCAGTCTTGGTTTCAATGTTCTCAGGAGTCAGATTGACTCTGACAATCCTTGTGGTACAGCTGAACTTAAATTGAACAGGATGGGATCAAAAAGATGAGGTCAAAAGACCAGCGGACAGCCTGGCAGAGGCCTGGCTTCTAAGTCCGGTTCTGCCCCTTCTGGGCCATGTCTTTGGATAAATAAATCCTTGCTGCTTTAAACTTAGGAGTTGGGCTACATCACCTCTTCAAACGGTGACCATGTGTCCTGGGAAGTCCCAGTTTATGGCTGTTATCCCTGCTGTAATTCTTCATAGCATCTCCTTTCTCTCAAAGAAAAAGTTCCAGTTTGGATGGTACATTATGGTACTTTTCTACCACTGAGACACATTCCAGTTTATTAGACTATGATTTCTCCTCCTACTGGAGGTCAACTAAACAGATCTTAAATTCGGAGGAGGCCATAGGATGGGAATCACCTATTATGGAATAAAAATCTTTAGCATTCCCTGCTTACTAGGTCTCCCAGAACCCACTCCAACTCATGACAATGTCTGTGGCTATGTTAAGGTACTGGGGCTATTTACACAGGGGAAACCAGAGTTGAGGCAATTTTTCTCAAATGATTTAAAGGGGGAAAAAAAAAACCTTACAATTAATATTGCTTTATAAAATACCCTGGATTAGTGGCTCCCAAGTCTGACTGCATATTGAAATCATCTGTGGAGTGACTAAAAAATACAGCGTACCTGGTGCCCACTTCCCTCCCTACCAGATAAAATTGCGTCAGGATCTCTTGAGGTAGAGCCTATGAAAAAGCATTGTTTAAAGTTCTCCAAGTGATTCTACTGTATAGCCAGAGTTGAAAATCACCAGACAAGACCAAAATATTGCATCTCTGGTCAATCTATCAAATCACAAGGGATAACAACAAGCACATAGAACAGTTTTTGTATATCTTTGAATATCTATTCAAATCTCAAATTATAAAGGCAGATGGTACAATCTGTTATTTAAGTGGTTTGCTAATCTTGGACATCTATGAAACACCTAATTATTAAATAAAAGGGGAAAAGGTAAGCCAACTGCATCTTCTTTAAAGAACCACTTGGTTTGTCTGATTTAATCACTGGCTCTATTGGAACATACCGGTAACTATTCGTTGAAAGAAAATTCTTGATTTGTGGTGATTTCCATGAATGCTCCTAGGCTCACTACTAAGGGAGGGCAGGGAATAGAGAGGGGAAATTGATGAAACACCAATCCCTCCATTTGGCACTTGGTTACCAGCTGGGGGTAGACTGAACTTCTTACCTAGAATGATTCATTCATTCATTACAAAAGATAACAGTTTGCCCTAAAGTACTAAACTAACCACAGCAACTAATTGGATGGCTCCCTCCCCCAAGAGATTACAATATTGATTTGCCATCTGGTGGGGTAAGAGTAAAATGCAATAAAATATACACACCTGTTGACATGTTGCATTATATTTCCAGGCCAAGCCAATTGAACCTTTAACTGACCTCTGTGTTCAACAAAAAAGTCAACTAATGTTCTGGTAACAGTTGCTGAAGTGTGGAAGAAAAATGCAGGGATCCAAAGAATGACCCCATCAAGCTTTTTTAAACTGAGGAAAAAGTTGTTTCGGTCCTGAATGGTCAAAAGATTGTTGTAATATTTTTCCAGGATGCTGGGGTTGAAGGTGGTAAGGTTGGTTTTCCTTCCAACATCTCTTTGGAAAGCATCCGTAGGGGCAAAATTGCAACGGAAAACAAAATCTGACTTATCTATTTCTTGTCCACACTGGCTCCCTGTCAGGATCCCACTATTTCCAACCACAGCACAAATATTATAATGCTTATTCACAATGGGTGACACATCTGGAAGGAGCGATCGGAAGTTATTGCTAATAGAGAAAACATATTTATGGCTGGAATAATCATAGTGCATCAGTTGTCCAATCCGAACACTGTTCTTGGTCAAAGAAAAATTTTTTATTACATCGACATGCTGAAGAATTTCTTGCCTAAAATAAAAAGAAATTCATTAAATGCATTCCACTCCAAAGAACTAATTTTCCATCTAATGGCTTAGGCTGCCCTTTTATTCAGACAAAAATCTTAGGCACATTGAATTCAAGAAAAATTGCACATTCATAAGTGTAGTTTTTGAAGGGAGGACTGCGTCCGAATTTGCAAACATGTTTTAATCTTCCCATCAAGCTCTGATGTAATTCTTTGACACTTACAAATGCAGCTACAGTGTTAGCTGCCATTCCTTGGTTTTCTGCTCTATGTGAAGAATGTAGGTATTTGATTAGGCAGGAGGCATAGGCCAAATTGTATCAGATGTAGTTTATAATTCACACAATTTACACAGGCCTGAAAGAGCTCACATTAATGCACAAACATTAGTGGCCTGGAGTTTGTAACTAGGGTCTACTTGTTTGCTATTGGGCTGCAGTGTTCAAAGAATATCAAACACCACTTGTGTCCAAATAAGAACCAAATAGATATGAGTCAGTATAGCACCATCTATTATTAAAATATGAAGATGGTAATAGCAGTGACTATAGTTGAATATTTAATAGAAATAAGATGATAACCTCATTAAGGTCTTTTGAATAATGGAACAAGAATATTTTTCTACTTGATTATACAGAAACACAATTTTGTAGAAGAAATCTAGACGTTAGAAAATGAGGCTATTGTAAATCCTGAAAATCTATATATATTAACAATTCAGAACATAAAGCAAGAGTGATACTTGGAAATAATTTCAAGTTGCTTTCATATTGAGCTTTAAGTTAAATTAAGTGTCTTCTCTTAAAGTCTCAGCTATTCAAAATATTCGAGAGAGACCAGTAACATGTTACTCTGGTGCTGGAGTCTCCAGTGTTAAACAATCACATTGACTCTCTTGTTTCTTTTGAATAGCAGGAAGGAAATGAAATACTTTGCAAATCATAACTTTGCTTAGAGTTTTATTTTAAAAAAACTACTTCATCCTTCAAAGTACAGAGTAACTTTTTTGAAAGTTTTTTTGAAACTTTTTTGAAATCTTCAATTCAAAACTTCCAAAGTTATCAGTATTGTTATGAGCTGTTAACAAGGTGAGGCAAGTTTAAAATGATACTGGTTAAAATTAATTAAATATTACATAATGAATGGATTGAAATGAGGGGAGTTTTGAGGAGGATATATTCTTCTAACCAGTCATTTGGGTCACATGACCTAGCAAGGGAAGACCATTTTTGCTAAGCTAGAAACATGTTTTGGGTAACAATAAAAGATTGTTCTACCCATGAACATTTTCTGGGTTGTTTTATAAAAGTAATATTGGATTAAAATCTTCCCCAAATATTTGAAAGTAATTCTAAGGTTTTAGAATAGATCAATTTTCGTAAACTAATTTCTAATTAAACTAAGTGTTTTAAAAATTTTAATCATAATCATATGACTACATGTCAACTTTTCCAGTAAACAATATATTTTCTCATTACCTGGGATATCTTCTGAATTTGTTTTAATTCTGCCAGTAGATTAAAATCAAACAAGACAGAGACAGCAACAACTAGAAATGCTATGCAACTCTCTAAATAGAGTGGTTTGTAGAATAAGTATTCACACCTCTAATGAATACACTAGATGGCTCACATCCCATTTAGCAGCATAATAATCCCACTAAGAAGGAAGGAGTAAGGAGAAACCTCTGAGGTTTGTTAAGAGGAGACTAGAATCACTGGGTAGAAAAAAAAAAAAATCAGTCTGAACCAATCTTACCCTTCCTTCCCCACCTAAAAAACAAAACAAAACATGTATAAAATAAAGGTGCTACATAAACAACTAGTAAGAATGAAGTTAGGTAGCTTTACAGTAAGTTAAAAGCTGTAAAGGCTTAATGAAAACAAATAGGCAACCCCCAAACAAAACCATACTTAAACATTTACATATATTTGAGCCAACATTTTTACGAGTAATTTGGTGGAGATCAGTTATGGTATTTTCTCTGTGTTCCAGTAAAACAATACCATTTTTTTTTTCTTTTCCTTAGTGAGGGAATGAGAATGCATTGGGGCAACTTTTTGCAACTAACCTTTCTTTCTTTTCTTAACAGATGGCTTTGGCAGTATAAGCAGACTTGTTAACTTTAAATCATGGTGCTCAACCAACCCCAAGTTAGGTAAGATACTGAAAATATTTTTTTTCTATTCACACTGGTCCTCTTGATGTTTCCTTCTTAGGAGAGGGAACTATGTACAGATGAGAGGGTCCCTGATCATTGCTTTGTGCAGTCTAGCCAAGAAAACAATTCGCATACACCTGCTGGTGAGGGTGGGGTCTGCAAATTTTTGTTTTGAATTTTTGTGCGTTCTTTTTTTTCTTTTTCTTTTCTTTCCTTTTTTTTTTTTTTTTAAGCTCCACAATTCAAAAGCACCTTTTGGGTCTTCCCCTCCTATCCTACCTTTGATGTAAAAACGCTGTCCGATTAAATGTCCACTTAGAAGGTTTTTCTTGGAGTTCCTGGGTGAGAGAATTCGTAATGGGCACAAATGATGGGTCTAGAAACTTCAGTGCAAACTGTGACCTGGAGAGGAGCATGGGGACAGACAAACGTGCTGGCCTCAGCTGCGGGGAGCCGAGGGAGCCATTGGAGTCCAGCCGGCGGGGCCGAGGGGCAGGCGACACGCGCGCGGGTTGCAGTCCGCTCCGAGCCCCCTCTCATCGGATCCGCTATCTGCTCCCACACTCGCCCGGAGAAATAAGGGGAGTTATGGAAACCCATCTCCATTGTCCATCCTCCCGGTGCGGGAGGACCCATAAAATGGCCGTCATGCGGAGAGCAGGGCGGGAGCCGGGCGCCTGCTCCGCAGGGAGGACCTGGAGTCAGCACCGCGGACAACGGCCGCGTAGCCAGGAGCCCGACCCACGACTCTCTGCGGCCTGAGGGAATTGATTTTTGGAGAAAGGGCAGAGGAAACAGGAGAACCCGGGGAAGGCTGGCGGTGGCTCCTGCCTTAACCTCTTCCTTCCCGAGCCTAGGTCCGATTTCACTCCCCGCCTGCCCCTTGAATAGAGACCCCCGGAGGCCGCCGGCCAGCTCCCCTCTGCAGCCCAGTGGGGCTTCTCCAGGCCCCACATCCCTGGGACCACAGGTAGCAGTTTGTAGTTGCCACCTGCCGGTCGGCAAGCCCTGCTGCGAGAGATCCCTGGGTCACAGGTAGGGGCGGGGCTCCCGACGGGCTGCGCCAAGCTGCGCCCGGAGGCTCCCCGGTCGGGCCCGCGCGTGGGGACAGCTCCCGGGGCGAGGCAGGCGGCCCAGGGGAGGCTCGCTTCTCGCAGGGGGCGGAGGAGGTACTGACATCCCGGAAAGGCGGGGATGGCAGCGAGAACAGGGGTCGCAGGAGAACGCCCCAGGGTCTTCCCGAGAATACACCAGCGCATCTTCAGATGCGGAGCGGGTGGGGGAGGACAGGGTGCGACCGGAGTCCGGCGCCTGCGCCATAAAATTGCCCCGCACCGCCCAGAGCCCGGGCTGGGCAGTCTGCAGACAGGGCGCCGGGAGGGCGCTCACCTCCCGCCCGTCCACCCCTCCATTCACCGCCCCCTCCCGAACGCACACGCTGCCCTCCCCCTCCACGGTCATCCTCTTCCCCTCCCCCCTTTGGAAATGGGGGAAGGGAATCCGAGAAGAATGCGAGAAATGCAATCGCATCGATTAGGGTAATGGTTGTGTAGGCTTTGGGTTAAAATTAAAGGGGAGGAAGAAGCGAGAAGCAGAGAGAGGGGGGAAGGACTGCGCAGTGCTTCCCCAAAGTGTCTGGAGAAGCCAAAACGCCCCCCGCCGCCTGCCGGATCCCCGCGGGCGCGCCCACAGGCCCGCACTCACCGGAATCCCGCGTGGAACATGTACATGCGGGGCGCCCCCGGGCTGGCGTACTTGGGAGTGGTGAAGATGTTCTCCTTCTTCAGGGACACGTAGCTGATGAGCGATAAAATCAGCAGGGCGACGCTGAGCATGACCAGTCCCAGCACACTGGCGACCCGGGCCATTTTGCAATTTCTCATCCCGGGCTGGGCTGGATCAGGGAAAGCGGGGAAATCGATCCATCCAGCGGCCGGCGGCTCGCGGGCGTGTGCGAGTGCGAGTGTGTCGGCGCGCGCGTGAGCGCGAGCGGCGGGCGGAGGAGGGGACCCGAGCAAGGGAGCCGCGGGGACCCCCGAGGCAGGGGCGAGCAGGGCAGCAGCGGAGCAGGAAGATGGAGGGGCTGCGCGGCGGCGCGGCTGGCGAGGGAGCGCGCCGTGTCGTGCGTCTCGGCCGCCGGCTCAGGCTCCCCCGCGCGTTTCCAGCGAGGCTGCCATCTCCTCTGCCGCCTGCAAGATAAATGTGATTGGAATAATGTTACAGTTCGATGTAAGCACAGGATTTAATTAATGAACTCTAATCTCCCAAATAACCGAGGGGAGGAGGTGCGGGAGAGGGAGGGAAGAGGGGTGGGGACGAAGGGAGGGGACGAGGCTGGGAGGCTGCAGCCCACGCCCGCGGCCTTCCCGGCGGAGAGTGCGGGCCAGGAGGCGGCTGTGAGAAGATAGACGCCTAAACTTAGTTTAATAGACCCTTCTTTACTTTAGAACATCAAGGATGAGGAGATAAATAACCGGCTTGCTGCTCTGGAGGATAAACAACAGCTGGGTGCTTCTCAGAGACGCAGAGAGAGTGGTTTTAGGAACGCAGAGGTTTACAGGTTTCTCCCCTTATCACTGAGGCCCCGCCGACCCCTCTTACCCCTCTAACCCGCTAGGCCCCAAACCGGCTGGGCTGGGCTGCGCCTTCTTTCCTTGGGGCACTTAAAATCTCCTTGGAATTTTTGAGAATGTTTTCCCTATTTGTTTCCTGTGCCCACAACCTATTTCGTTGATTTCTAAAAGGTGAGTAATGCCTAGCAAAGTCTGGAGGTGACCCACCCGTGAGTGGAGAGGGTCTGGCCTCCTCTCCTCTGTCCTCACCCCAGAGCCTGGCTCCGCAGGGCCCAGCTGGTGGACAGCGTACTTGCAGTACTTGACTTGACAGGGCCTGGAGCAGATACCTCTGTTTTAACTCACCCTTGCCCAGTTTCTGGACCCAGTTTTGGGGCCAAGCTTTTGGGTGGACTAAGTGTGCTGTGCATTCACTCCACTGTGAATGCACAGGAGTCCCTTTTGTAGGAACCCAAGAGCCAAGTAAGAGAGGCAGCCGCTGAGAGTGCTCAGGCAAAGCCTGTGTTCCCTTAGCTCTAAGGACTGCTGTTGGCTCATGGCCCTTCCACCCTGACTTTACCCTTGGCTTGGTCCTCCCAATACTGGTCAGGCAACACTAATGAAAGGAGCTGAAGGGTAGAAATTGGACTTTGAAAGCCTTTTCCCATAAAACAAATTGAGATTTTCTTCCTCTCTTGGTCTTCTTGCTCGATGGTCTTTTGTGGACCTAATGTTAGGGTCTGTCTGGGTGCACCTCAAAGGGGTGAGCTCCTGTGCTGTAAGCTTCCTCAGAACATGAACAGAGTCTGCTTTTCTCTCTGTCTCACATAGGTGACACACTTGCTATATGCTGAGGAGCGGATGAGTTGCCTTGTGAGGTACTCTATGGACAGCAGCACGCAGGATACTCCTGTTTCCAATGACAAAGGGGTCACTTTGCACCCACTAAAGACATTTACACCAACATCTAAGAATGTGGTCAGGAGGACACAAATAATCTTCTTTTCCCCATGTGGCCTTTTATTTTATTATTTAAAAAAATTCAGAAAAGGCTTGCATTCTTGAATATGGTGAATACTTAAACCACAGTTTTTGGAAAATTACTATTTTTTTCCCTCTATTTAAAAGAGAAGATTACATAAGTATGGTGTAAAATGCCAAAGGGAGTAGGATCTTATGAGAGCTATCTAGAAATTCCACCTTTTGAAAAAAGTTTGCTTGAACCATAAATTAGGGCCGTGGTTCTCAACCTTCCTAATGCCGTGAGCCTTTAATACATTCCAAAGGAGTTGCTTCCCACAGGCTGAGAACCGCTGAATTTGGAGAATGTGTCCAGAGTGTCAATCTAGGGTAGTGGTTACACTTTCAGTCTCTGGAGCCAGGCAGGCTTGACTTCAAAAACTTATTTTAGCTAATATTAAAAAGACAAAAAAAAAAATAATAATAATAATAAATAAAAATAGAAAATGATGGCAAGGATGTGGAAGAAAAAGGAAATCTCATACATTGTTGGTGGGAATGTTAACTATTACAGGTATTATGGGAAACAGTATGGCGATTCCTCAAAACCTGTGAATAGAACTACCATATACCATATAATCCTTCAGGCATATATCCAAAGGAAAGGAAATCAGTATATTGACGAGATATCTACAACTCCATGTTTATTGCAGTACTACTCACAATAGCCAAGATATGGAATCAACCCAAGTGTTCAACAACAGATGAATAAAGAAAACACACACACACAATGGGATACCATTCGGCTATAAAAAAGAAAGAAATCCTGTCATTCCGAGCAACGTGACTGTAACGAGAAGACATTGTGTTAAGTGAAATAAACCAGGCACAGAAAGTTAGATATGCATGTTCTCATTCATATGCAAAAGCAAAAAAGTTGATCTCATAGAAGCAAAAAGTGGAACAGAGGATACTAGAGGCTGGAAATGGACAGAGAAGGGGTGGGGAATGAAGAGAAATTTGTTAAAGGTACAAAAGCCCAGCTAGATCGGAGGAAGAAATCATGTGTCCTGTAGCACTGTAGGATGACTCTAATTAACAGTAATATACTATACAGTTTCAAATTGCTAAAAGAGAAAATATTGAATGTTTCCAACACAAAGGAATGATCAATGTTTAAGATGATAGATATGCTAATTACCTTGATCTGATCACTATACATTGTATGTAGCAAAGCATCATTACGGATTCATAAACATGTACAGTTATTGTGACAACTAAAAGAAAAAGCTTACTCTGACATCTATGAGCCACATGACCTTGGGTAAGTTATCAGCTTCTCTGTGTTTCAGGCTTCTCATCTGCAGAACCAGGATAAAAACCACCAGGAGGGCGGCGCCTGTGGCTCTGGTATACTGAGGGTGGTGGGTTCAAACCCAGCCCCGGCCAAACTGCAACAAAAAGTTGCCGGGCGTTGTGGTGGGTGCCTGTAGTCCCAGCTACTCGGGAGGCTGAGGCAAGAGAATCGCCTAAGCCTAAGAGCTGGAGGTTGCTGTGAGCTGTAAAGCCACGGCACTCTACCGAGGGCGACAGAGTAAGACTCTGTTTCAAAAAAAAACCCCACAAAAAACAAAAACACCAGGATTTGGAGGAAGATTAAACAAAGCATGTGAAATCCTTTGGACTCTGGCCTGTATTAAGGAGTTACTAAATATGAGCTAAACAGTGTGGCCACACTTTTAGTGTCTTTCTCTGACCCCATAAATGTCCTGGTACAGAATGCCCAGAAAAGGGTATACTCAAGTGAGGCATTTTCCTACAGAGAAAGGCAAACGTGAAGAATCTCTTCAGCTCCTTTTATCAAATAGTATTATAGGCTTCCCTGGGATGTACGATGACGATTCACTCTGCCTGGATTTAAAAATTGATGTGCTACTTCTGCTAAGCCCACCTCTGTGAAGAACGTGCTAGCCCGATGATTTCTATTGCATATAGGTCACTGAAAGTCATGTGATGTAAAGGGACCAAATTAGCCAGAAATAAACAGGCCAACAGGCATCCTTATTACCTATGCCAGGCCTATAGGTGAAGATGAACTGCTGAATCGTTACCAGGGGAATCATTTTGGTGGTAATGCTTCCAAGAGCAGGTGCTGTTCCTGGGTGAGGGATTTTTCAGGCTTGGGATCACAGCTATTCATAAATTAAAAAATAATTAGAACTTTTTTTTTTTCCTGTTATGAGACACTCCTGAATCCCCATCTAAAATAATTAGAACTTTTTTTTTTTTTTTTTTTTCTGTTATGAGACACTCCTGAATCAGGAAGTTGACTTTGGGGAGACCAAGTGATATGATAAGGTTCATATCCTCTAGGAGCACCGCTCAGAACCGGAGAGGAATTTCATCAGAAATCAGCTCTGTTCAAGAATATAGAAGAGCGAAAACAAGAAGTACAGAAAGGAAAAATCCCTTAGACTTAATGCTTTCTGGGAGTTGTTATTTTGCACATAGGTACTTAACTCCTTTCTCTGGCTCCCATGAGGGCTACCTTTTGCAAACATGACTCTGTTACCTTGTGTAGTCCCTCAGTGAATCATACCTATCAAGACTATTTCTGGGTACCACTTGGATGGGAGGCATTGGTGGATATTGTCTTTTGCTAGAACCATCATTGTTCATTCATTCACTTATTCACTTACTCTGTTACCTTTCATTAATTCATATAATTAAATATATAATTAAATAATAATTAAATAAAATGTGTTAGTTGTCAGACACCATGCTGGGCAGCCTCAGAGGTTTTACGTCTTTGACCTCATAATGCTTATAGTGTAGTGGGGGAGAAGGATGTGAACATAACGGACACACTATGTGAAAGGCTCAACACCAAGTATGAATGAGAACACTGGGCAGCAAACTCTATCTGGGAATTTAGCAGAATTCTCTCTAATTCAATCTCCATTCCTGGAAGAGGTTAGCTGAGTTTTTCAAGGGGGGATTTGAGCTGGATTTTAAAGCATGAGTAAGATTTATTAGGTAAAGGAATTAAAAAAATCACATTCCATTGAGACAGCAGGATCACTTGAGGTCAGGAGTTCAAGACCAGCCTGAGCAAGAGCAAGACCCTGTCTCTACAAAAAAAGAAAGAAAGAAAAGAAAAATTACCTCGGCATGCTGGATTATACCTGTAGTCGTCACTATTGGGGGGCTGAGGCAGGATAAATGGAGCCCAGGAATTTGAGGTTGCAGTGAGTTATGATGACACTACTGTACTCTAGCCCAGGCGACAGAGCAAGACCCTATCCAAAAGAAAAAAAGGAAACCGCATTGCTGGCAGATGGAAGATGAGAAGCAGGTGGGCTTGGGAAATAGCAAGAGGTGTGAGGGGACTGTCAGAAAAGAAGAGCCCAGAGGTTGAGGTCAGGTTGTGATGGGCCTGTAGGATGTGATAAGGTTCATATCCTCTAGGAGCACCGCTCAGAACCGGAGAGGAATAAACCCATTTGTTTTGTACTGCATGGATGGAGAAGCAGCTGGAGCCAGGCCCATAGGGAAATGAAATTCTGGCTGCTCAGATGAATGTAAGCTGATGTGTCCAATGGCCCTCCACCCTGTCCCTGTGCTATGGTAGAAGTCCTGGTGCTCCTTAATTTATGAATGGACCAACTGGCCACTTTCTGTTATGAGACACTCCTGAATCAGGAAGTTGACTTTGGGGAGGCCAAGTGATCATTCTCAACAGATACTACCGAGATCATATTGCAGGGAGCTCAGAGAGCGTCTACTGGGAAGCTGCTCTTTGGACAGAAAGAACTCCAACGTTTTGGTTTCTAATCAGCCTAACAGTGGTCACAGAAGAAGGATCTTGAGGACCTCTGGGTTTCCACCTCTTATTTCCCCACAGAAGATAAATATATTATGCGTTTGGTGGTGTGAAAAGTCACTGTGGTCCTAGAAGGAGTCACAAACCTCTCAGGTGCAACAGAGGCTAGACAGATGCATGGGCTGCCAAACAGATGGAGGTGGTAAGAGAGGGCAAGGCAGGCAGAGACAAGTGGGCTGAACAAAGACGGGGAGGCAGAAGAGGGAAAGGCCCGCGGTCCAGTGAGTAGGTGCCTCCGCGGAATGTGCTAAAACAGACATGAGAACAGAGCACGTGTTTCATGCCAGGTGCTTTTGTACATTATGGAATCTTTGCTCCGCTCCTATGAGAAAGATGTAATTATTCTCATTTTATAGCTGAAGAAAATGATGTTAAAGGAGGATAAGGACTTTTTCAAGGTAAAGTCCTTCTGACTATAAAGCCCATCCTCTCCATGAATCCACACTGCTTGGGTGCCAGTCCTGGGATAGAAAGTGGCAAAGTGGGGGGGAGTTTGAAACCATCCTTCAGTGGTGAGAACCAGCTCATACCACCTCTAGAACTACTGACGATGGTGATGACATCATCTAACACTTGGTACTCATCTGCTATGTGCTGGCTATCATAGTAGGGATTTTGCACAAGTGGTCTCATTCAATCTCTATTCCACTCCCCTAAGGATATGATGGTGAACACCATGTTAAGAATTCAGAAACTGAGGCTCAGAGAGGTTTGGTAACATGACAAGATCACATAGCTAGTGTGTTCCAGAAGAGGATTTTGCCTCAATGGTGTTCCACTGGTATTCTAGGGCCCAGAGAGAGAAGGACTTCAGCCTTCTCCCTTTGTCACCATGTCTTGGGGTTCTTGAGGAAGTGTTTTCCACGAGCAAGGGTGGAAGGGTGAAGGTGACCAGGAAAAGGCCAGCGTGGTTCATCTGCAGGGCAAGGCCTGCTGTAGGGCTGGGGGAAGGTGTGCAGGGCTGGAGCCTAGGAAGGTGGAGCTAGCCATCCTATGAGGACAACTCTGAAACAGCATCTTATTTTCATTGTGTCCTGTTAGTGACAGCACAGAAACACCCAGAATGGATGGTGCTCAGTGTAAAAAGAAGGCAGTGCATTTCTCTGCTTTATGGCATGGCTGGAAGGAGGTCAGTCTCCAGTACTGACTGTGGAGAAAGACCTGGTCTGCTGGGGTGGATGAGCTGGCTTGCCTCTTGAAGAGGTCACACATAATTAAATTAAATAGTTAAGTTAGCTTAATATTCATACGCACGTATAGCACAACATACAAAACATGGGAAGGATGGGCTATGAACAGTGAAACTCACTCTCACCTTCATCTCTCACTTACCCTCTAGAGGCAGCTGTGTTGCTGTCCAGAGATGTCCTGGGCGTCACATACTAAGCATATAAGCATGTATTCATTTTTCAAACACAAATGCTGAGACAGGTTTGAAATGATATTTACCTTAAGGTTTTTGACTGTATCTCTACAAAAGACATTTTGCATAGCATTTTAACATTTCAGACGTTTGCAACGATTACATTTTCTAGAAGCTGAGGAATTACTCATTTTGCTCCTACAGAATAATGCTTCTCTTAAAGCTCAGTGAAGTGTCTCTATGTGAAAGGAATACAGGAACTTCAAAAATAGTCTTTTTCTCCATTGAATAAATAAAATCTTAAGGCTTAAGGCTTTTTGCAGTCTAGTCCCTAGGAAATGGTTTGGAAGAAGCTATTATGTTCAATTGTGTTAATCTCTCAGGCCCCTTGCATAGAATTTTGACTTCTCAAATGGTTGCAGCGATTACTTTTGCTAGAAGCCAGGGTATTATACTTGGAGAAGCTACTTGAAAAATAATCTTACAGTTAGGTTTTAAGCTATTCTTACATCTATTGTGTCTTTTTATTGTACTGACTGTGGGTATGGGAAATCACCCACAGTTAGAGCAGTCACAATAACATTACCAGGTATTGTTAGGGGAGGTGTTTTCTAAAAGAAATCTAATTTTAGCCTTCATCTGAAGAGGGCAGATCTTTGGGGGCAGTTTTTGTGCCCTGTGCTTTTGAAACTATAATCATCAATAAAATATCTTTGAGGGCAGTGGGGAAAGCCTATTCTTTTGTTTATGTATTATTATAAAAATATGAAATGGTAAAATTTTCTTGTGATTTTGGAAAATGCACTGCCACTCGCTGATTTATTGATGAGTACTGTTTCCACAAAGGGAATGATAGGAGTTGTTGAAGAATGAACTGGTAAGAATCTGCTTCCCTGTGCTCTGGACTCCCTACCCCAATTAAAAGTACATACCTCTAGCTGGGATTTCTTGTCTTCTGTTCCCAGGGAATACACAGAGGTAAGAGGTCACTGGACTTCCTAATATTGAAAAACTCAAGTCTCAGTAGGAGCAAAAAGAAAAAAAAAAAAAAAGGAGAAAAGGCCGAGCTTCACTATGCTTTATATTACAGAGCTGCGTGCTCTTTCTCGTCAAGCTCACAATACTGCTATATGGTAATATTTGTATTCCTTTCCTTTGACATGGGAAAAAGATACTTAGGGGGTATCTTTTTGGCTAAGATCACAGCAGCTTTTTTACAATATGGGACTTTAATATAGGAGTGAATGGCTACAAAGGTCTTCTTTCTCTAAACCTTTTTACCTCCCCAGCTAAAAGCTTAGGCTCTGTACACTGGGGCATAAGAGATGCTTCTTCCAACTGAACATTTGTCACTAATAAAGGAGCAAAGGATGTAGTTCTTATGCTGGCTTCTGGGCTCCCTTTCCCTCATGGTACATTTTGTACAAGGATGTTTGAGTGCAAGAAATATGACTTCTCGATGGCTAAGAAGTTTGATGTAAACTTGTGAACCAGCCTTTACATCTTCATTTTCAAATCCGATTTTGCCCTGTGGCTTTATTTTACATGCAAAAATCTCTAAGTCCTTTTGGAGGTAGCGTTAGATGAGGAAGTGGCTGGCTTTGAATGTCTGTACTACTGTTCTGAGACGAGCAGTCTTGAAGGGAGCCTTTCTGCAGGTGGGAGAGGTTGGGTGAAGATTAGCCGAGGAGTTGCAGGCAGATCAAGAATGTAATTAGCACCCTTCTCTAATAACAAGCAGAGAAGAAGGAGCCGGGGCAGGCTGAGAGGAGAGAGACAGTAACCGATCTTCCTCTAGTTAACTTCAATGTTTACACTGGTTATCTGACACCTGGCTTGACTCCTAGTTAAGAGTTGATCCATCTTTCTATTTGCGGTCTGAAATCAAGCTGCATATTGAGGGGACAAGATCAACTACTAAGTATGCTATTATCTTGACAAAGAATTGTGTTTCTTGTATTTTCACCTAAGAAAAATGTCAACCCCCAAATGAGTAGAAAGCACATTGTAATACTACTCTTCACAGATACAATCATCCATGATTAAACAGAGCCTCTTTCTCAGACCTTAGTCACCACGAACAGGTGCCACAGCTCCCCTGTGGACAGGTGTTACCTTAGAGGCAGCCAGAGTCTGTGGACAACTGAGAGACCCATTGCTCCATTTCTCAGAGACCCACCATGACATATACTAGGCAGGTGGGCATATCCAGTTCCCCAAGCAGACTTCAAAATGGTTACTGGATTCTACTGCTGGCTTTGACTCAGATTTTTGCCAGTCCTCCCTTATCTGCCTGGGAAATCAGCTTTTCTGATCCTGCAGCACTTCCTGGTTTTACAGATGTCTCCTAATATGTCCTCTGCCTTACCACTTCTCTCTAACCAGAGGACTGACAATCTAATAGGGACTTCATAGCATTACGTTTACATTTTAACCTTTATAAGCTGGGTCCTTCAACTCCTTAATTTTGTGCTGGTTGGCTGTCCTGGTTAGCAACTTTAGGCAGGATTTGCAAGACTGGAAACTTCATCTCCTCTAGATCCAGCATGAGGCTAGCTGTGAAAAAGGGAGAATTGCAAACAGCATCAGACCTTTAGATAGTAGCTGCGAGCACTCATCAAAGGGTGCTGTCTTTGTGAGCTCAGTGTGGAAAGGGATGCTGGTTCCACATAGGTCTTTACAGTTGATAATCACTATCTTTAGGGCCATCTTTGGGGAAAAAAGCTTGACAAGTATATAAATCTTACATTTTTATAGCACTTCAATCTTTTTTCAAAGTACTCTCACATCTATTATCCCTTCTTGACCTCCCAAGGAAACTGTGAGTTGGGCACAGCAAGTATTTCTAGCCTGATTTCACAGATAAGACACAAAGAGGTTAAATCACACAGTAAGGCAGGAGACGAGGCTAAATATCCATGTCTGATGTTAAGACTACCAGTCTCTCTCTGGAAAAAACACACCCCTCTTTTTATTCTCTGCAATCTAGCTTCTATTGTTACCACTCTACAGAAATAACTTTCTTATTTATCTTAATCTTCAAACTTCTATTCAATAACTAATTATTTGCATTGACAAATAAAAATTTTATCTATGCATTTTGTACAGCATGATGTTTTGAAATATGCATGCCTTGTGGATGGGCTCAATGTGGCGTATTAACAGATGCTAGAATTGCTTTCTTTAAAGCACCATTTCTTGACTCTGCCTGCATAGTAGAGCATTAGAGCCCCTGAGAAGTAATACCAATGCCCAGGTCCACCCGAAGACCAATAGTCAGGATCCTGGGGATAGCTCCTAGGCATCTGTGTGTTTTAAAGCCGCTCAGGTGGTCGTGATGTACAGTGAGGATCACAAACCCTTGCTGGAAGCTTCCCAGTAGCAACCCTTACTGCCAAATTCAATGACTTTTTCTTTGCTACTAGCCTGGGGCCATCTGACACTTATTTCTTCCTTAAACTCCCTCCTCTTTTGCCTTCCATAAAATGACATGGTCTCAGTTCCCCATTGTTCTCTTGGTGGCACCTTCTTATTTTTTTTTGTTCAACATCTTTGCTTTGCCTTCCCAACTCAGCCTCACTCTTTCCTCTGCATAGTCCCCCCCACACAGGACACAGGGGATAGTGTATATGTGGGAATCTGTGCAAGGGATCATTTATCTTCAAGAGCTTGAACATTAGAATGTCCACCACGCATGGCCAGAGGCTTTATTCCAATCAGCACTGCAGCTCTAAAGCTAGGGCAGATACAAGCCACAAGCTCACACCAGCACAACTGAATCTCAGCCCTGTGTCTGCAGTGCTGACCTGCATTCTAGTTCTGCCCCTGCAATGCCATCTCTTGGATGCACCACCGTTTTCTAACATCCAGCCCATTCCAGACAGAATCCATCACCTTCCTTCCTCCTATGTAATAGTCTTTTTAAATGTTCTTCATCCACTTCCCTGCTTTCAATAGTGGGTCAGCACTGACTCTCCCTTCCTGTTATCCTGGGATGCATGATGGTCTCTGCACTCACTGACTCTGCTCTGCCTGCAGCCCCGGTGGAGAAGCAGCGCCAGGCTTTGCTGTGAGCACAGACTGGGCCAGGAGTGGGTCCACCCATCCATTGGACAATTGCCCACATGGTAATCAGGGAGAAAGGGTCCTAGCCTCCTCTGTAGGGAGAACACAGAAAATATTGACTGGCAGCTATGGAGGAGCTACGAGTGTTACCTTGTGAGCCAACTTTAGTGGACATTGGATAGCTTTCCAGATTCAGTTCCGGGTCCATGAATCCTTCACAAAAGTCTGATTTTTCTTAAGGTCACTGACAAAAGACTGCAACATCTTATGTTCTGCAATGTCTTCTGGCAACATCTACCCATCATCAATTATATCAATGTCAGAACTAATATTTCTTCTTTAGAAAATTATATGTATTAAAATTGTGTGCGCATATATATATATATATATATATATATATATATATTTATTTATTTTTAATTTGCCTCTTCCTTTCTTTTTGTGGCATCTAACTAAAGTCCTAACCACCCCTACCTCAACCAGCTAACAACTTTCTAGCAGGTTATTTCATCCTTATTCCTTCAACCCAGATAGCTGTTCCTTCTGCCTGGACTTCGCAGCTCTCTATGTCAGCTTAACCATCTGGGTAACTCGTTTGGACAAATAAAGCGACAAAGTTAAGTTTGAAAAGTCAACCTTTTGGGAAGTTTTTTTTTTTTTTTTTTTTTTTTTGACATTAGAGAGGAAGAATGGTCCTGGAAGTAAGTAACTGAGTGGGTGTGGAGTCAGCCTGTCTGGGTTGGAATCCAAGGACGAGTGAACCAACCTGATGACCTAAAAAAAGCTACTTAACCTCTCTAGGCCTCAATTTCCTCACCTTAAAATGGGAATTGGTGGTAACTGTATCAGAAGAAGATTGCAGGGGTTCAACGTATGTCATGCACCTAGCCCTGGACCAGACATATACTAACTATTCCAGACGTGTTTATTTTCTTCTTACCATCTCCTCTAAGCAAGCACCCCCAGTTTTCTGACCCCTTATTCCTCACTCTCCAACAAAGAGTTAGAATTTGGTGTTTCTTTTCTCTTCTTCCATCAATTATGTATTTTTCTGTTATTTTACATCTTAGGGCTACACAATCTTCGGTGTACTAAATCTCACAGTTGGATCATTCCATTGAAACTTGGCTAATCTATAAGCTTTGTATCCTCTACTTGTTACTTCAGAACAGGTAGAGCCTCCTGACAGGTATCTGTAACAGGCACTGTTGGCAGATGCCCCAACACCCATCTCCTCTTCAGGAGCAATTCATCATGAGTCTAATTCCATTATGGTAATCTTGCCCCATACTGTTTCGGAAGGAACATGAGTCACTTCTGGCCAATGATATGTGGAGGGAGGTGTGTGGAAGGGTTTCTGAGGAAGATGATCTTGTTTTTAAAACTAAGATCTGAGGGAGAACAGTTTCTCTTCTATGCCTGGACATTGTGTTTGTTGTGAGGTCTGGAATGGTGGTAGCCATTATGTGACCATGAGGGGAGACAGCTGAGGACAAAGCTAATACTGACGATGATACAGTGGAAAGGCGGAAGGAATTGGGTTGTTGAGGATGTTGTGAGCTATTGAGCTAAGTGATCCTGTGATCCAATCCTGCAGCTTCCCTTTGCCAGGACCTCTAGCTATGTGAAAAAAGCAATTTATTATTGTTCAAACTTATCGAGTCTGAGTTTCATTTAGCCAAAGACAACTTGACATAGCACTTGTGTCACATTGCTTAAGCTCTTTTGTTTATTTATTTTTTTTAAATCTGGTGCCTAGTCCATGTCCTTGGGACTTGAAGAGAGACTTTCCCAATAGCGATGGGGGAGGGTAGCAGTTCCTCACAACCTAGCCTGCACCACCTCTCTGCCCCTGCTCCCACCTCCTTCAAGCTCAGCAGGCTAAAGCTCCCACCTGTCTAGAAAAGGGTGAGGATAATGAAAGTCCACTCCCAGGGATCAGGAGCAGCAGAGTGAGGGGGGAAGAGGGTAGATGGGGGCTCCATGAGCAATGACTGGCATTCCCTGGGGCCCTGGAGGTCAGCCCATGCCAGGAACATGGCAGGTCTCATTGCACTGATCTCTCTGTCTTCACAATAGCCCATGGGTAATTACCATGTCCCCATCTCATCAGTGCAGAAACCCAGCAAGTGGTGGACCTGGGAGTTCAGCTCACCTTCATCTTCTTCCTGAAGCCCAGGTTCTAGCCTGTACTTGTGTGTTTCCCACAGGGTTTAAGGCTCAGGGGTCTTTCCTAGCACAGCCTTTTCTCTATGTGCTTCTTTCTGCTTATTCTCTAGTTCCTTCCAGGCATTGCCTGAAGTTCAGTGGGCACACATTTTAATGACAGTGTTGTGGATTGAGTGTGCCCCTCCCCCCAAGGATAACCCCCAGTACAAATCAGTGTGGCCTAATTTGGAATTAAGTTCTTGGCAGATGTAATCAAGGTAAGATGAGGTCAGACTGGATTAGGGTGGGCTCCTGCCCAATGACTGGTGTCCTTATAAGAGAGGAAAATTCGGACACAGAGATGCAAAGGGAAGAGGCAAAGGGGCGATGGAGGCGCAGACTGCAGTGATGTGGCTGCAAGCCAGGGAACGCCAAGGATTGCTAGGTGCCTCCAGAAGTGAGGAGAGAGGCACAGAATAGACTTTCCCTTTCAGCCTCCAGAAGAACCCGACATGGACAACACCTTGAGTGTGGACTTGTGGCCTCCAGAATTGTGAAAAAAATTTTTTCTGCTTTGAAGTCATCCAGTCTGTTGTGATTTGTTATGGCAGCCTTAGAAACTAATACAGGCAGTGCTGTAGAATAGAAAACTATGGACAAATCGACCAACTCTGGGCTGCATTTGCATCTGACACCAAGATGGCCTCGGAGCCAGTCTGAAGAACACCGAGCAGTGAACTGAGCTCTGAGAGCCAGGCCCCTTGCCATGTTGCTGTTCTGCTGAGTGGCAGGACTGGGATGCCAGCTTGCGTCCGTCTGACTCTGAGGCCCATGCTGCACACGGCCCGCCTCTCGGGCATGGCAAACGCTGCGGGGGTTATGGGCAGGTGGTAAGAGGATAGAAGAAGAAAGGGAAGAGGAAGTGGAGCGGGGCGAGAGGAGATGCTGAGAAGACATAGAGCATGGGGGACGGATGCGGAGCAGAGAGCGGGCAGCTCTGGACCTGGACTGCTTTCCAAGGCTCTGGAGCCACAAGGTCATGGCCCCTTGGAAGTCAGCGCCATGCGCCAGCCTATGGCCTTCCAGCATCCCATCACCTTGTCAAGATTTCCTCCTTCTCCTTCCTGTCACCCCTGCCCTTTCCTCTTTCTTCCTGTGGCCATGACCAGAAGAGCATTGTTTAGCAGGTGTCCTCAAACTTTTTAAACAGGGGGCCAATTCACTGTCTCTCAGACCATTGGAGGGCCGGACTATAGTTAAAAAAAAAAAAAGAACTATGAACAAATTCCTATGCACACTGCACATATCTTATTTTGAAGTAAAAAAACAAAACGGGAACAAATACAATCACACTGCTCATGTGGCCCGCGGGCCGCAGTTTGAGGACCCCTGGGAGCATGTTACAGCCCATGTCCCCCTGCCAGCATGTGGACCTGTGCACAGATGCCTTCTCCCACTCTCTGCTGTAAATGGGCTGAGGGGCTTGACAGGTGCATTGGCTCAGAGGCTGTGCACAGCCTTCCACGCGTGGGAGGGCTGGGAAGCCAGTGTCTGCCTGGGTGTGGGTTTTGCCCTCATGGGGTAACCCTGCTTATTATTCTCTCCGAGCACCCTATTTGTAGTGCCATATTCATTCTGCACCCCTCTTTCCCTATGGGGTCTCTCTACTTCACTCCAGTGGTTTCTGAATCCCTTCTGGCCAATGATACGTGGAGGGAGGTGTGTCCAACATTCTCCCCATGTCTGAACGAGTTTTTCCTTCCTGGCCAGTTGGCTCCTGTCAGCTAAACAACATAAAGCACCAGGCTTGCTTATTTCCTTCTTACCTTTGCTCAGAGAACTTTCCCCTGCTCCTGACCTCTTCCTCCAGAGCTCTTTATCCAACACACACTTAATGAGAGCATGCTGTGTTCGCAAGCAGTGCTCTGAGCCCTGGAGTCTGGCAGTGAGTGACACAGACAAGGTCCCCTCTCAGAGCACTAACGTTGAGGGTGTGACACATGATAAGCTAAAGTGCCATGTAGACAATGTCAAAGGAGGACAGGAAGTCAGGGAAGGCCTCTCTGAAGGTGTGAGAGCGACAAGCCAGCCCGGTGACCTGTCCGGCGAGGAGAGAACAGTTGGCAAGGTGGGCAGCACCCCTGCCCTCATATGTCTTCTCGTCTTGCTGGGGGTGAAGACGAATAAAATGAAGATCCTGAGAAAATGTGTTCTGCATCAGGCATGTTTACAACCCAGCTTCCTAGAGTTTGCTGCTGCACCTCCTCGTGTCATGGTGAGGGTGGTTGGTTGGAACCTGGCTTGGCAGGTGGCCCAGGGACTCAGCAACTGAAAAGCCACCTGCCCATCTAGTGGGAGGGAAGGAACTTTGTGGAGCAGGTGTGAGACACTTCCGTGCATTAGGCTCCTTCACTAAGCCTGTGAGATGAGGGTGCCCAGAGAAGCTCTGCATTTGGCATTGTCACTCAACTAGCAGAGCTGGCAGAGGGCTGGCACTGCCACCTGTGTCATTAAAGCCTTGTTCTCTCACATTAATCAACAGGATAAGAGCAAACAACCCTATTTATAAGCAGGCAAGAAACTTGAATAGAAACTTCTCTGAAGATGATAAACGGTCAACAGACACATGAAAAAATTGTTCATCGTCCCTCATCATCAGAGAAATGCAAATCAAAACCACTCCGAGATATCACCTAACTCCAGTGAGATTTGTCCACATCACAAGGTCTCAAAACTGCAGATGCTGGAGTGGAAGCTGAGAGATGGGAACACTTTTGCACTACTGGTGGGACTGCAAACTAATACAACCTCTTTGGAAAGAAGGTGTGAAGAATTCTTTAAAAGCTAAAAGTCAACTTTCTATTTGATCTGCAATCCCATTACTAGGTAGCTACCCAGAAGAACAAAAATAATTTTACCACAAGGATATTTGCACCAGAATGTTTGTCACAGCTCCATTCACAATTGCCAAAACATGGAAGCAGCCCAAGTGCCCATCTACCCACAAATGGATTAACAAACTGTGGCATATGTATACTGAGAAATACTGTTCAACCGTAAGAAAAGATGGAGACTTTCCACTTTTGTGTTGACCTGGATGGAGCCGAAACATATTCTTCTTAGTAAAGTATCACAAGAATAGAGAAAGAAGTATCCAGTGCACTCAATACTAATATGAAACCAACATATAAACAACTACACACCCACACAAAAGAAAAAACACAAATGTAGTCTAGCAAGGGTGAGAAGGGGGAGGGGACGGGGGAAGGGAGGGTAATTGTTGGGGTCTCACCTACTGTGCACAGTGGGAGGGTGTTCAGCACGCCCCCCAGGTGAAGGACTCAACTATAACTTGAACTTTACAGTCGAATTGAAAACAATGTAACCTAAACATCTGTACCCTCATATTAATTTGTAATTTTAAAAAAAGGCTTTGTTCTCCATCTCCTTGTCAGCCCTGACAGCCTGTCTTCTGTCCCCTTCCTCTGAGGTCTCGGAGCGCTCCCTGTCTCTGCCACTCCCAGCCACTACCACCCAGCTTGGTACCTTGGAGACAGTCTCTGTATTTCATTTGCTTTTAATGTACACATGCCTTAACTTTCAAGTAAGATTTGAAATCTTTGTGATGAAGTGATGCCTTTTACTTTTTGTAACGTTGTCCACATGAACTGCTCCATAAATGCTCATTCAGTGTTGTTGTTGATATCCTCACTTGACCCAGAGATGAAGAGAGAGTCTAGTGCTGCTTAGAGAAGGAGACCCAGTCAAGATTTCAGGAGGATTTGGTTGATAAACCAAGCAGGGTGTTTCAGGAGAGTTTAATAAAGGTGTGGGCAGGTTGCGGGGCAGCCCCGAAGGGCTGGTGAAGCATGATGTGGCTGATGACATCGGGGGGCTGCAGAAGAAGGGACCACCGGGATCTGCAGGGGAGTGATGAAGGTGACAATCTTCGGTAGAGGATGCAGCTGACCTTGGCAAATAAACACCCAACCTCATGCCACTCCCAGCCACTCTCACCCAGCTCGGCTGCACCCCATCTGGAACTGGAGGGCACAGGAGTCTAAGACTGCAGTCTTGACCCAGGCCCATATCCTGGCACACGAAGTGGAGTGGACGAGGATGGAGAGTGGCCATGGGGGTGCCAGCTTGAGAAGCTGGCATGGGAAGCTTTGTTAGCATAGACTTCAGAACTGCAGGGGCTTTGTCATTAGAATCAGAGTAAAGCATTCATGGTCATCTTCATCATCATTATCTTCTCCATCATCACTCTTATTTACCCCAAAGGAGACTAAGCAGTGAGCAGTTGCATTGGGGCAGGGCCAGGATGACATCCCAAGCCTTTGGACCCTGGCTCAGTACTTTGCTCCATCACACACAGGATCTGTGGGAGAGTCACCTTCATCCCTATACTCAAAACCACACTGAGGGCCCACAGTCCATCCTAAAGGGCCCTTGCACAGAATTCCCCATGTCTGCACACGCCATGGCTGTTGTTATTTATTATCTGTACCACATGTAACCTTACCCTAAAGCCCCTGGGAACAGGGACCTCAAGGGCCACAGTAGGCCCTGATGAAGACCAGAGGTGGGGTGGTAGCAGGGGGCATTGTAATTACCATCCAGGAGCTGCTGATCTGCATGGGCTTTGTCCCAGGGCACAGTGTACTGTCGCCAGGCCTGCTGTCAATAGAGGCTGCCTTCCCGGCCTGGCTCCTTCCTGGCATGTGTGAAGAGCTGTCTTTGGCAGGTGAAACCTCTGCTGGTTTTGAGATGAAGGAACCAGTAAAACAGACAATGTGGGGCTTTTGCCAACCCTATGATATTAGAAATGGTGACACTTCTTGAAGATTAATAGAATTTAGGAAGAGTAACAAAAGAAAAAGAACTAATTAATTTAATTGATTGTGTGTTTGTTATATAAGGCACAGCTCTAAGCACTTTAAAGGGATTATCTGACTGAATTCTGGCAATAGCTTTATGAGGGAAGCACAGGAATTATCCTGGCAATCTCCCCATGTTTTCCCGGTCCTGTCACACCTCTCTCCACTCGTTTGGTGACTCTGTCATTCCTCCTCTGTCCTTAAACCTTTCTCATTCTCGCATTCATCTGATGACTCCACTGAGAAAATGGAAGCATCCAGAAGAGGTGCTTCCACAGCTGCACGTCTTCCAAAGAGCTTCCACAGCTGCACATCTTCTTTGCTGGAAGAGTCTGTGCCAACGTGATCAGCCTCCCCCAACCCCCACTCCCACAGGTGCTGGCCAGCCCTGAGCACATGTGCACCCCAGGATAACGCCTTGGCAATTCTGTCCTCCACCAGGCCGTGGCTGCTCTCTGCCAGCTCACTCCCAGCAGCCTAACAACATACTTTGAATTCTCCCATCTTAGGAAAAAATTTCTCTCTTGACTTTCTACTCTATCAGCCATCACTCTAGTTCTCTGTCCCCATCCACTGCAAAAATCTTCAAAAGAGTTGTCTATTTTCATGGTCTTCATTTCTCACTGGGACCCACCCTACCAAGGCTTTGCCTACCGCATCCCACAGAAACCAGTTCCGCCCAAATTACCAGTGACTTCCGTGTTTCCAATGGAATGGTCCATCATCAGTCCTACATTTCCTAGGCTGTTAGCATCATGTAACATGGGTGAGCTCCACCTCCTTGAAGCATGTTCATTTCTGGATGCAGGGACTTCATGCTTCTTTGGATTTTCCTCTGCCTGCACTGGTTTTTCCTTCTCAGAATTATTTTCAGAACTCTTACTTCCCCAGCCTCTCAACCTTGGAGGACCCTAGGACTCAAAACTCAGACTGTTTTCCGTCTACATTCTCTCTCTAGATGAACTTCACCAGTCTCGTGGCTTTAAATATCTGTATGTCCTGAAAATTTCCAAATTTATGTTTCCAGACTGTAACTCTTTCTATGTTCCTGATTTAACACTTCCCACCATCTGATGTTCTATATCTTTTATTTGCTTATTTATTTTCTCACAATCAAATGCAAACTCTACAAGGCAAGAGTCTTTTTTTTAAACTTTGCATCATGGAACATTTCAAATATGCGATAGACCTCATTATCCATCATCCAGCTATGATAATCACCAACTTCTGGCCAATCTTGTATCATTTTTATCATCCTCTCCATTCCCTCTGCCACCACTGGCTAAATTTGAGGCAAATTATAGCCATGATATCATTTAATCCATAAATCCCCTAATATGTATCTCTAAAAGATAAGGACACATAAAATATATCCAAAATACTTCATTAGTAGGGTCCAATATCCAGTGTCCATATTTCTCTAATAGTCTCATAAACAATTTTTCATTGTGATGAAATATACATAAAATGAAATTTACTAACTTGCTCATTTTTTTATTGTTAAATCATAGCTGTGTATATTAGTGCAATCAAGGGGTACAATGTGCTGGTTTCATATACAATCTGAAATATTCTCATCAAACTATTCAACGTAGCCTTTATGGCATTTTCTTAGTTATTGTATGTAGACATTTATATTCTGCCTTTAGTAAGTTTCGCCTGTACCCATTCTAAGATGCATCATAGGTGTGGCCCCACCCATTACCCTCCCTCTACCCTAACCTTCCCCCTCCCTTCCCCTTCCTTGGCCCTTTCCTCATAGTCTTGTGCTATAGTTGGGTTATAGCCTTCATGTGAAAGCTATAGTTTACCTTCATAGTAGGGCTGAGTACATTGGATACTTTTTCTTCGATTCCCGAGATACTTTGTTAAGAAGAATATGTTCCAGCTCCATCCAAGTAAACATGAAAGAGGTAAAGTCTCCATCTTTCTTTAAGGCTGCATAATATTCCATGGTATACATGTACCATAATTTGCTAGTCCATTCATGGGTCGATGAGCACTTGGGCTTCTTCCATGACATAGAAATTATGAATTGGGCTGCAATAAACATTCTGGTGCAATGTTTATTGTTATATTGTGACTTTTGGTCTTCTGGGTATAAACCTAGTAAAGGAATTATAGGATCAAATGGCAGGTCTATTTTTAGGTCTCTAAATATTCTCCAAACATCCTTCCAGAAGAAATGTATTAGTGTGCATTCCAACCAGCAGTGTAGAAGTGTTCCCTTTCCTCCACATCCACGCCAACACCTCTGGTTTTGGGATTTTATTATGTGGGCTACGCTTACCGGGGTTAGGTGATATCTCAAAGTAGTTTTGATTTGCATTTCTCTGATGATTAAGGATGATGAGCTTTTTTTCATGTGTCTGTAGATTGTGCATCTGTCTTCTTTAGAGAAGTTTCTCTTCAGGTCCCTTGCCCACCCTGAGATGAGATCACGTGTTCTTTTCTTGCTAATACGTTTGAGTTCTCTGTGGATTCTGGTTATTAGACCTTTATCGGAGGTATAACCTGCAAATATTTTCTCCCATTCTGAGGGCTGTCTGCTTGCTTTCCTTACTATGTTCTTGGCTGTGCAGAAGCTTTTTAGATTGATCATGTCCCAGGAATGTATTTTTGATACTGCTTCAATTGCCTGGGGAGTCCTCCTCATAAAATATTCATGCAGGCCGATTCCTTCAAGAGTTTTCCCTGCACTTTCTTCAAGTATTTTTATAGTTTCATGCCTTAAGTTTAAATCTTTTATCCAGTGAGACTCTATCTTAGTTAATGGTGAAAGGTGTGGGCCCAGTTTCAATCTTCTACAGGTTGCCAGCCAGTTCACCCAGCACCATTTGTTAAATAGGGAATCTTTTCCCACTGCATATTTTCAATTGGCTTGTCAAAGATTAAGTAACGGTAGGTGGCTGGATTCATCTCTTGGTTGTCTATTCTGTTCCAGATATCTACTTCTCTGTTTTTGTGCCAGGACCATGCTGTTTTGATCACTATCGATTTATAGACAGTCTCAGGTCTGGTAGTGTGATTCCTCCTGCTTTGTTTTTATTGCTGAGTAATGTCTTGGCTATTTGAGGTTTTTTCTGATTCCATATAAAACGAAGTATTATTTTTTCAAGATCTTTAAAGTATGACAGTGGAGCTTTAATAGGGATTGCATTAAAATTATAAATTGCTTTTGGCAGTATGGACATTTTAACAATGTTGATTCTTCCCAGCCATGAGTATGGTATGTTTTTCCATTTGTTAACATCCTCAGCTATTTCTTTTCTCAGAGTTTCATAGTTCTCTTTGTAGAGATTTTTCACATCCTTTGTTAGGTATACTCCCAAATATTTCATCTTCTTTGGCACTACTGTGAAAGGAATAGAGTCCTTGACTGTTTTTTCAGCTTGGTTATTGTTGGTATATATAAAGGCTACAGATTTATGGGTATTGATTTAGTAGCTTGAGACATTGCTGTATTCCTTGATCACTTCTAAATGTTTTGTAGTAGAATCCCTTGTGTTTTCCAGAGATACAATCATATCATCTTCGAAGAGTGAAACATGTATTTTTAATAAAATCTTTTAAAATTATTAGATGTGTGATTTTTGGTCTTCAGGGTATATGCCTAGTAGAGAAATTATAGGATTGAATGGCAGATCTATTTTTAGATATCTAAGTGTTCTCCAAACATCTTTCCAAAAGGAATGTATTAATTTGCATGCCCACCAGCAGTGTAAAGTGTTCCCTTTTCTCCACATTCACACCAACATCTCTGGTCTTGGGATTTTGTGATATAGGCTAATCTTACTGGAGTTAAACGATATCTCAAAGTAGTTTTGATTTGCATTTCTCTGATGATTAAAGATGATGAGCAGTTTTTCATATGTCTGTAGGCCATGTGCCTGTCTTCTTCAGAGAAGTTTCTGTTCAAGTCCCTTGCCCAGCCTGAGGTTGGACCAATTGTTCTTTTCTTGCTTATACGTTTGAGTTTTCTGTGGATTCTGATTATTAAGCCTTTGTTGGAGACATAAACTGCAAATATCTTCTCCCGTTCTGAGGGATGTTTGCTTGCTTTACTTACTGTGTCCATTGATCCACGAATGGATTAATAAATTGTGGTATATGTACACCATGGAATATTATGCAGCTTTAAAGAAAGATGGAGACTTTACCTTTTTTATGTTTACATAGATGGAGCTAAAACATATTCTTCTTAGTAAAGTATCTCAAGAATGAAAGAAAAAGTATCCAATGTACTCAGCCATACTATGAAACTAATTTATGGCTTTCACATGAAAGCTATAACCCAGGTATAACCCAAGAATAGGGGGAAGGGGGAAAGGGAGAGGAGGGAGGGGGGAGGTGGGAGGAGGGATTGTTATTGGTGGGATTACACCTGCAGTGCATCTTATAAGGGCATATATGAAACTTAGTAAATGTAGAATGGAAATGTGTTAGCACAATAACTAAGAAAAGGCCAGGAAGGCTATGTTAACCAGTGTGATGAAAATGTGTCAAACGATCTATAAAACCAGTGTATGGAGCCCCATGATCACATTAATGTACCCAGCTATGATTTAATAAAAAAAAAATATTAGATGAGGAGTGGCACCAGT
>CAUYPK010006070.1:0-14488 GCA_963574355.1 Loris lydekkerianus | reverse complement strand
GCGGTTTCCTGGTACACATAGTCATGAGCATACTTGTTTTGCAACTATTGCTTATCATCTGCTTCAGGGTTCAGTTGAATCTGTAACTAAAATCTTTATAACCTTTTTTAGAGTCAGCTTAAAAATTTTTATTCTTACAAAGCTTTGTGCTCATAAGACCTTTTACATTTTCCACTGATCTTCACAATCACCCTTAAAGATAAACAATATTTATACTTACTAACCCAAGATTGATACAACATACACACACACACACACACACACACACACACACGCTGGTGAGAAAGAATTTGGCTTTTTTCCCCCTTGAGACAGAGTCTCACTGTTGCCCTCAGTAGAGTCTCATGGCATCATAGGTCACAGCAACCTCTAATTTTTGGGCTTAAGCGATTCTCTTTGCCTCAGCCTCCCAAGTGGCACCTGCCACAACGCCCAGCTATTTTTTGTTGCTGTTGTCATTGTGCAACAGTACAGCAAAGCTTGAACCCGCCAGCCTTGGCACATGTGGCTGGCACTGTAATGACTGCGCTATGGGCGTCAAGCAGACTGGCTAGAAAGAATTCGAATCACCATTGTCTGCTATTGAAAAGTTGTTTGCTTTGGAAGTTAAATCAGTGCCAGTGTTTCCTACATCATTTTGAATCTTTCTTTAAATCTGTTCATGTCCAGTTGAGTTATATTACGATACGTAGTAGATACTTTTAAAAAATGGCAACTTAAACAACAAAATATAATATTAAAGAGTTTATTTTTTAAAGCCTTTCAATTGCCTCATCCTGTGTGGTCTAAATGAAACCACTATAGCTATATATTGGAGACTGCTGTTCTCTAAGCTATACTATAGATTTTAATATTTTCGTGAATATTTTAAATCAAGGTAGCAAATGCAAGTTATCCTATTTTGATCATAAGAACATCACATCACAGAGTAACTTTCAGAATGTTACTGAAATGTTGCATAAAAGTATTTGGATTTTACATTCAAAATTGTTGCACAATTTTGTTATATCATCAAATTGGTTTTCCTTGGTAGTTTTTTAATGGTGACTAAATGAGTTTTGCCCACATTAGGTACTACCTCACTTTCTTCCATTTCTTTTTGGCAGGAACTTTTTTTGTAATTATGGCAAGCAAAGGACTGAAACTGTCACCTCCCTCTCTTGCCCACCACAGGTCCTTCCTGCTGTTCTCATGAAGAACGAAAAGAATGAAGGAGAGAAAGTCCTACAGGGAGATGCCCAGTAAGCTCTGATGTGATAAAAATGTGTACAGATTCCACCGAGGCTGCCCACCTAATGACTTCTGGGGAGCATATATGCTTTTGCACTTTTAAAAATTAATACACATTTTAGAATTTCTAAAATTTCAAAATAAATTCTCTCCTTTTTCCTATCAAATTAGATATATAGTAACACATTTCAAAATGTGGCATGATTCATTCAAGTTCAAGTCATTTGGCAGAGAAAAAAAAAGACAGGAAAGAACATGTTTCACATTAAAATAAAACCAATTCAGTGTTCACTTGGTTCTCCTCTGGATGTGTATCTTCCACATCAGGTTTAGTTCATTATGGGCTTCTCAAGTTCTCTGCATAAAGTTCCTGTGCTTTTCTTTGGTACATTAACATATTCCACGTTGTTTTAATTATTTGGGCAAATTAGCTTTTCTTGGTGCTCAGATGACATGAGGATGTATTAGCAAGTACGGCTTCCTCTGCCTCTTTCTGTTGTCCCTTATTTCTTCCAGTGGAAAATATAAGTGACAAAGTGACTGAGATGATTTAAGACTTTATTCATTCATTCATTCCGTCAGTAAATAATTATTCAGTTCCTATCATCTGCCAATCACTATACCATACAGAGGTGAGGAAGAAAAACGTAAAGACTTTTTTTTTAAATGCACAATCACAAGTGCACTGAGGCTTATACTTACGTATAAAGCATTCTGGGTGTGTGTGAAGACCTAATCTGTAAAACAAAAACTACTTGAGTATTTAAAACAGAGGGACTTTGTTTCAGGGAAATGGCTACACACTGATGAACGACAAAGAAGCCCAGTAGAGGACAGTGAGACTCGCCAAAGCTCAAACAGTTGGAAATCACTCTGAAGGGATAAAAGGAAGCAGTGTTATGGGAGCACAGGGATCAGGGTGAGATGGCGCTGGGGCCACACTGGGAAACACAACTCCTGTCAATTGTAACACCACTGGCAAAAAGATGGAAGAAAGCCACAGCCTCCATCTTTCTCTCACCCTACAGTTTCTTTCCAGTAATTGTCATTGGCTATAAACCAACTGATGTTGAGAGTTTATCTTTTGCAAAGTAGAATAGATCAAAAAGGGGACTGGAGGGTAAATTCACCCAGGACCTGCCCAGAGAATGTACATAGAACAGGAGAATGTGACTTAATACTGGAATATCAGGGATGAACCTGCTACTCACTCCCCACCTATCAGCTTGGCGATGTAGCCCCATAATCAGAAACGGTGATAGTCATAAGATAGTCTTTATTCTTTTTATTCAGATATAAGTCTGAACAAAGCGGGGGTAAAGAAATTGAGGAAGTTCTAAAACTGGTATAGAAAACCAAAATGGAGGATTTTTTTTTTATAGCTCAGTGTTCAATATAAACATGACAATTATTAAAGCTCCATTAAAAAAAAATCTACAAAGTTTGGTTTTAAGTGTTATCATTTGCCTTTACAAGCTATGGGCCCTCCTCCCCTTTCTCCCCATTTGAATTAAATTGTGTTTTTCTCTGTATGGGTATGTAGCTGTTTATTGGTTTCATACAAGTATTTAGAACATTATATAATTGCTTTTCCATTCTTGTGATACTTTACTAAGAATGTGCTTCAACTTCATCCAGGTAAATACAAAAGATGTAAAGTCTCCATCTTTTTATGGCTGAATAGGATTTCATGGCACACATATGCCACAGTTTATTAATTCACTCCTGTGCTGACACTTGGGTTGATTCCATGTCCTGACTGAATTGAGCTGCAATAAACATCCTACTGCAATGTCCAAGCAAATTCGCAAACAGGTCTGAGGTATTATCTTACGATGGTTTTTGATTTGCAATTCTCTGATGATTAGTGATAGTGAGTGTTTTTCCATATATTTTCTGGTCAGATATGTCTTCTTTTGAGAAATGTCTACTCAAGCCTTTTGCTTATTTTTAAATCATATTTCTCAAAAAAAAAAAATTCTGCTACTGATTTCTTTATACATTCTGGATATTAACTTGTTAGATGGGTAGTTTGTTAAGTACTGTATTTTCTCCCATTCTACATGTTGCCTTTTCATTCTATTGTTTACATTACATATTTACTTATTTTTCATGTTTCATCTCCGCCATTAGAAAATTTGTAATGCAGAGTTTAATTTGAATGCTTCTCCAAAGTATGGAAAAACAGATGAAGAATGGAACAGAAATAAAGCCCACTTAGTACTAGAGTTATTACTGAGCAAGAAGAATGAAAGTTGTTACAGGGAGTGCCCAGGTTATGAACAAGATAGGTTCTGTCTGTTCTTAAGTTGAATTTGTATGTAAGTTGGAACAGGAACATTTACTTATGCTTGTGATAGCCTTTGTTTGTAAGTGCGAGTCATACATCAGTTGGATGTTTCTAATGTGGGGACTCCATTTGTAAGTACAAGTTGTATGCAAGTTATATGTTTGTAACTTGGGGATTACCTGTACTAAAAAATAAATAAATGCAGAAACCTTTCCTAAAGGAAAAAAAAGAGGTATATACGTAGATTGAATGAATGTTCACTGCAGCCCAGGTATAATCACTGACAAGAGATTTATGCCTAAGCAACGTTTGTGTGACAACAGATAACACTAGAAAGATTGTATAAAAGTCCTATAAATGAGGGAAAAGAATTTTACATAAAAGTACAAATATCAGGTTGGCCTCAGCGTTCTCCTCTAGCAGGAGAAAAGAATAAGGGAAAGGTGAAACCTAAGAATGGATCACCAGCCAACTTGAAATTCATGTGGGAATAAGGGAAAAGGTAGCTCATATCCCTGGGCTAAGAAATGGGCAATACGACGTTCCTACTGGGAAAAATGTAAAAATGAAATGCAAGGTTAAGTCTACATTCTTCTAAATATGATCTAGAACACTAAATGAAACTTTGAAAAATTACTGAGATACACAATGTACAAAAAAATTTTTTGTAATGTAAATTAGAATATGTAACAAAAACCAAAAACCAAAAATGAGAAAGGAAGGTGAAAGTAAAAATGCTAATTTTTTTTAACCAAAAAAGGAGGAAATCACAGCTTATAAGAGGGATTTTACCTAACAAATGCAAGCAGTGTCACCTAATTCTTTTCACCCTCAATGAACCAATAACAAAACAGAGTAAATGAAAACTTCATACTTTGTCTAGAGAGATTCTTGGAAAATGTAAATAACCATAATACAGGATGTCCTACAAGTCTCCATTCATAGGGAAAATGAGAAATTGTAGCTAAATATATCTTTATTTATGAAACATCAAAATATTTCCAAAATATTCTCTATGTGTTGGTCACTTCTTTCTGCACACATAAGAAGTCTTCTCTCCCTCTCATGGCAAACATGTTCCAGGATATCTGCTATTATAATTCTTCCTACATATGGTGACTTTTGTGAGGCCCTGTAGAATTAAAATCAGAATGTCTAACTTCTAAATCATTGAGGGTAATAAAATGAAATGGTTCACTTAACGATAATTTAGAAAAATCATATACACATGTGCACACTCAAAGGAAAGACAAGAAGCATATATAACTTGAGGTATAAATCTCAAGCCATAAATAAGTACACAAGGAATTTAATTTTCTTTTACTTTGGCTCAATTGAGTTTCTAATGCCTATATTCTGACTGGAAAGTGGACAATTTTAAGGTCAGACTTTAAGGATTGCTACTGCCTGCCTTGGTGGTCTAACAACATTCTGAGAGGTTTATATAATTGTGCAAAGGCAGGCAATCTAGTCCCTGAGATGAAAACACATAAGTTGCTTGTGAAATTCACACAACCAGAGTTTGCATCGTTTTTTCAAGTCTTGCAGCTTTCTGATTCCACACTTCACTTTGGGCGCAGGAATTTTCCTGCAAATTTTCTGCCTGCCTGTGGCCCAGGTCCATAGCCATCAGATCCTATGGTTCTTCTCAGTGGTTCTGCAAGGAAGTTGCCATGCTCAGACACCCTACTCTTTCTCTCCACCAAGGAAAATTTTTTTAGTCTATGAAGGAATCCTTACTCTAGTTACCTAATACTGATCAAGGCATTTTATGATCTCAAATTATCTCTCTTTTATTTAATCAATGATCTTATAGCTCCTCCTAAAAATTACAAGCTTTTTGTAAAGTAAAACCAAAGAGCTTCGTAGACTATTTCAGGTTTCCTCTTGTCCAAATCACTCCAGTGAAACGATGAACATTGAGATATGTATTTAAATGGGAGGGACTTACACACACGCATTTGTGCATGTGTATATATCCCTTTAGACAAAGTAGAATATCATTAAGTATAAACCTTAAGTAAAAAAAGGTTAAATCAATTAAACAAATGTAAATGGTTTAAACTCCCCTAAAACAATGGTTTCCAACTTTTTTGGCACTAGGGACCTGTTTCATGGAAGACAATTTTTCCATGGACAGAGTGGGGTGGGGGGAGGGGTTGGGATGATTCAAGTACATTACACCTCCACCTCAGATCATCAGGCATTATATTTTTCATAAGGAGTGTGTATGCTCTCTGGCATGTGAAGTTTATAGCAGGGGTCATGGTCCTATGAGAATCAATGCTCCTCCCATCTGATAGGAGGCAGAGCTCAGGGGATGATGCAAGCAACGGGAGAAGCTATAAATAGAGATGAAGCTTCCTGGCTAGCCCACTGCTCACCTCCTGTTGTGTGCCCCACTTTCTAACAGGCCAGGGACCTATACCAGTCTGGCACCCAGGGGTTGGGACCACAGCCCTGAAAGATAAATACTATTAGACTGGGTTGAACAAAATGCTGCTTGCAAGAGACACACCTAAAATAGCGGAAGGAGAATATTAACAAATTGTAAAATGATGATTTAAAAATATTTACCATGTGGAGAAGTGTTTATACTTTATTTTGCTAAGTATATATGTTTTTATAAATGTTCATATGTATAAATATGGCTATAGCCAGATTATATCAATCTATTTTAAAAACATTCTTGAGTATTAGTGGTTATTTTTGTGTAATGGGATTATGAAATTTTCATGTTATTTTATTAACTTTTTTGTATATGCACAAGAACTTTATATCTCTAAAACAAAAATTTGTATTTTTAATGCCAGTAGAGAATTACACTGTTTAAAAAAATAGCTATGAGAATAGTAGGCAATGTCACTTACTATGTAGGAAGGAAGGGTCTGAAAGACTGAGGATGAGAGAGAGACAAGAGAGTAGAAAAATCACAAAGTAACAAATTGTAGCCACTTGATACATTTACTATTTGACAAAAATATGCATATTAACCCTCATTTGGGATTTCTGGAGAGGTGGAGTGGTGACATCACTATTAGATGTTAAATTAGATTAAAATACTTTTTAAGGTACACACAGTCTTTTGAAATTATTATAAAAATGCAAAAAAGTTAATAAATGGAATATAGAAAAGAAAATTTTATATGCATCAACACTGAAAGCTATGAAGACTAGATATTGAAAAAACCTGAGTGTAGAACATGTTATGGGTATGGGCAGGGGGTGAACAGTGAAACAGTGACTCGACTGAAAGAGGAAGAAAATAATTACAATTGGGCTTGTATTTTATAAAAACTCAAATAATAACAGAAACGGCCATCCAATTTTTTAGATTGGGTTAGAAGTTAAAGGGTAAACAGGTGTTGACATGGTAATACTGCAGTGCATTAACTTTTAGTCTGTGGTTTACAACATTGGTTGTTGCAGTGAAAGGTATTTTTACAGCAGGTTAAGTGTGCAGGTCTGTTGACTTTCTATACATCTAGATGAGCAATCAGAATACTACTGGAATAAAAGGGGGGAAATGAAGAGGACTAGATCTTGGGATAGCAAACTTTTTGTTTCTAGGGTATAGGAAATATCAGATAACTTGGTTTCAGTCTTCCTAGCTCCCATCTTCCTGTCTTCTCAGGACACTTAAATCACTGCCAATCCTCATCTCCAATTATACTCCCACAGTTGTAAGTGAATAAGCACTGTTTACATGGGAGTAGAAAAAAGAATGCTTTTTATCTTAGCGTTTACATAGTAACAGTACTGAAAATAATGTCTTTTATTGTGCTGCTCTCCTTGAATTTTCACCAATTGCCAAGCTTTTTTCCCTTCTCCAAATTCCTATTGTACCTTAGACCACTTTTCGTAGTTTTTAAGTAATTTTCTACACATTTTTTCTCCTCAATTTGTTGTAGATATATTGAGAACTGACAAGTAACTAAACATGTAGTTGGAAAAAAATAGGGCATGAAGATAATATCCACAAATGACAGACTTTGTTTTCTATTTACTTACAAAGGTACTATCAGGGACTACACAAAGATATCCAAAGGTCAAGCCCCTTAGCCACAGATCCCAACGTTGGAAGGTTGTAATATCACATGTCCATATACAAAATTATGGCACAAATAATAAATTAAGTCACTCCCCCAACCCTGCAAACAGATAAGTTCTTCCAAATCACCATTTAATCAAGTGACTTTTCTGTTCACCAGAGCATAATGGCTTAAGATCCCATTTCATAGTAAACGAATTTAATGCAATACTTCTAATAAAACTTCTTCCTGCCAGTGCAAACTGGACTCCCACTTCTTTCCTATCATACACATCTCTGTACTCTAACACTTGGTGTCCTGCCATTAGAATATTCCCCTTACTTATTCATACTTTATCTACCACAACTGCAGAACTCTAGGCACACGATAACGCCATCCAAAACCCTGCGCTAAGAACTGACAAAACTCTAGCAGAGCTTCTAGCAACATAAAGCCCTGTGTCTAAGATGACCCCAACCACCTGTACAGTGCTTGTTTAAGAAAGCTGAACTAGTTCTAGTCAACACACAATTGACAACAGGCCCTTATCTACCTTTCTTCGTGCTTTTAATAAGAGGGGCTTATATTTGTGTCTCTTGCAACTCAGAAGCCCTCTCTCAAGAATCTGAAAATCACTCCTTTAAAATGAAGGATAAGGACTATCTCCCATCCTCTGTGAGAGGTTAGAATCCTAACTTAGATAACTGCCAGCTAACAAATACAGCTGGCCTAATCACATTTACACTGATCAACAACCCTTTGTACTTCTTCAGACTCTAATGAGCGCTCACATTCCCTTTTGTTCCTCCCCTTAAAAAAATCACCCCTGCACAAATCGCAACATAGCTCAGTTTTCGCCTTCTGTCATTAGTTACTAAATAAAATCTGTTTTCACTTCTTTAATATGCAGCTGTGTTTATGTGGTGTAATATGACCTCCCTGTCTGCTGCATAATACAGGTAATGGCACAGTATTTCAAGCTTTCTGAACTTTATAAAGGCAACGTCACATTCAGAACATTCAACTCAGGTAAGACATCTTAAAAGGACAGCCTTCAGTATGTTTCCCTACCCTCCCTTTTCGCTATTGCCCTCCCCTGAGTTCCTTCTTCCAACTCCTATGTTTACAGTGGATCATAAAAAGAAGCGGAGTTCCGCAGCCCTCCCTGCAGGCCCTAACCTGCGCCGCAGAACCGAAAATTCTAAGCAAGAACAACTGGAGGCCGCCGTCGCCGTCTCCCTCGGGACGCGGGCGCGGGAAGGGTGGTCTCGCGGCGGGGTTGTGATTTCTCGTTCAGGGGAGAAGGAAACAGAGGCGCGGAGGCGAGAGAGCGTAAGAGCGTCAACAGCGCGACCAGCGGCCGCGCGACGTGGGAGAGCGCAGGGAAGGCAGGCGAGCGGAAGAGGGTCTGCGGAGAGCGGAAGAGGCGGGATGCACGGCCGGGGACGGGGGGCCGCGGAAAAGCGGAAAGGGAAGTCGCCGCCGTGCCGTGCCGGGCCTCGGGGCCCTCGGGGCTGCTCTTAGGGCTACCCTTGTTAGTGCAGTCCAAGGGAGACTCCTACACGGCCGCTGTGGAATGGACTAGCGCTTCTCCGAGCGCTTCCCACCTTGGGGGGCATCTGCGTCACCCCGGCTCCGCGGCTTGTCTCCAGCGCAGACGCGGCGCACACCTGCCCTCTGCTGGGCGTGGGGACGCACTGCCGGGCGCCGCGGACAGACTTTGCCTGGGGAAAGAGAGTGCTAGGCCAGGAAGAGTTAAACTTCCAGGAAAGCGCAGAAAGTAGCGACGTTAATCTTTCATGAGGAAACTTGCTTTCAGCGCACCAGCTTAATACCTGAATTCTTAGGTAATGTCCCCTGGGACCTTTGTAATTGTCTTTGTACTTATGTATTATGTTGCTTAATTAGAAGTTTGTATAGTGCAGCCAGCTTTTTAACAACAAAATCAACTCAGTTTTAGTATGGGTTCCTTCTAGAATTTGCGCTGCAATAATGCTTTCAGCACTGCACTCTCACAAGGGTCAAAAGTGTAGGGGGGGGGTAAAATCACAACTTATAGGATGAAAATGCTGAAAGGGGCTTGAGAGAGCGTCAAGGCCAACGCCTCTTTTCTTTCCTCATTTCCACATCTGAAAGCCTACTGTATACCTGTTATTGCTGTGAGTGCTGGAGTTACAGAAACGGGACATGGAGAGGAATAACAAAGGACCCTTTTGACGAACTAGCACTCCACTGGAAGAAACAAACTTGCAGTAAGAGGCATAGCGTGAAATCAGCCGGGGGCGGGAGGAACGTTGTAATAAAACAGCAGATCTTTTCATGACATCTTATTGGTTCCTGACTCGAAGGTGAGTGGATAATAATCAATTTCGGGCACGGCCAGTCAGCAGCATTTCCCCCATTCTAGGACGGGAAGCCAGATTGTGAAGAGGCATAGACTTGAAACAAGGTGAGTTGGGAAAGTAACAACTAGGGTACAGAAGCTGGCCACCTAGCAGCTCTTCACCTACGTCTTACTAGGAAAGTAACAACTAAGTGAAGAGCTGTTACGTGGCCAGCTTCTGTAGCCTCCGTATGTAATCTCTCTCATCTAGTTGTTCATCAATTTTTTAAAGAAATACGACCTTTCGTAAGGACTCTTGCTTAGTTGCCGGACTTGCTAACTAAAGCTTCAGAAATCTAGAGGCTGTGTTGTTATTACTCGTGGTTACTGATGGAGTATTGTGCTCCTTATTTCGCCTAAGTATAAAAATAGAGTGCTTAAATTCATTTTGCAATTGGCGATTTAAAAGATTGAGAGAAATTACCGGGGAAGACAGAGACATCCTCCAAAATTTGGAATGACGTTCTTCAGTTAAAAAAAGTTTATTGAGGAGTAAATGTGGCGCCTGTACGTAGAGTGCACAAAGTATGAAAGTTTAAAGAATAACCACAACAAAATAAATGCCTGTGTATCCATCATCTACGTTAAGAAGGAAACATACCTATATTCTGAAACCTACCTTTTTCAGCACTTTTTAGGTGATTTAGCCAATATTTTCCTTCCTTGTTAACATCTGTGCTTCTTTCTGGCCAAGTGTAAATACAATGTAAATCTCAAATCAGTGAACAAAAGTCATCGTTTATAGAATATGTAGTTGTGTAACACTACTCTTCCACTGTTTCAGAACCTTATTTTTAATCATATAGCCTGTATGTGAACTACGTTCTTGCACATTCAAAATACTTGTGATTCAAGGCAATTATGGAGTGATCTGAATGTCTCAGGTTTTAAACGTTTGATACATTGATAATTCCTTGATAATTTGTTTTTTTTAAAAAAATGTAGGTGTTATTTGGAAGAAAAGCTGAAAATGAGGACTTTGGTTGAGAGTTTTTGTATTCTCCGTAAATGTGACAATAAACAGGCTACTGTCACAGGGATGTCCAACCTGTGGCCCAGGGGGCTGCATGAGGTTTATGTGAGGAATATTTTTGCTTATCTGCACTGTCAGCTATCATGAAATATCTGTACAGACCTTTGGGGTTTTGTTTATCAGCTTTCATTAGTGTTTGTGTATTTAATGTGTAGTCCAAGATATTTCTTACTCCAGTTTGCAACAGAGAAGAAAAAAGGTTAGCCTTGATAGAGGAAAGCTGCATACAAAGGAAAATTTTAACTAATTGTAAAATGGAAATATAGGTGTATCTTAGTGTATTTTGTGTTGCTACAAGAAAACACCTGAGACTGGGTAATTTATAAAGAAGAGAAATTTATTTCTTACAGTTCTGGAGGCTAGGAAATCCAATATCAAGTCACCGCATCGGGAGAAGGCTGCTCTGTTTCCAAAATGGCTTCTTAAAAACTCAGTCTTCACTGGGCGGGTGGGCGTGAACCCTGTGATTTAAGGGCAAGAGGAACAAACTACTACCATAAAGCTCTTTAATAAGGGCACCTCCCAAAGGCCATACCTCCTAATGCTGTGCATTGGGGATTAAGTTTCAGTATGAATTTTAGAGGGGACAAAATAAATAAATAAATAACAGCATAACAGGGAATTGTTTCTGTTTGTCTCATAAATATATTTTGGGAAGGGGAATATAATTTTCATTCTGCAGTAGGTTAGCTCTAAGAATGTTTTGAAAGAAATACTTTGAAAATATGTAGAATAAGAGTATTTTAATAATTTCCTTTGTCAATAGCTCCACCATAAGGAACTACAAAAGTAAAGGTGATCCGAGCTTGTTTCCCTTTGATTGCTTGTTCCCCAGCAGAGCTGATGTATTGCTTGATTTTTGTCGAACTTCTGCTTAGAATTTCAAAAACTAGAAAAAAATGAAGGGAAATAGAGTATCATAATCCCAAGCACTGATTTAATGTTTAGTGTTAATAGAATCCAAGCACAATTTACACCTATAGTACATCCTTAGAATACGTGATAAAAGTTTGCTGGTGAGAGAAAAAAAAGACACCTTTTTATGACGTTAAGACAGTAATGTAAATTTAAAGCAACTCTTTTATTAAAGCTCAAGAAAAAGACTTCATTTTCAATTAGATGTTTGAATTATTTTTGGTTTAGGTGTGTATATTTTGTTTCCCTAGTGAAATTGAAGACTTTTGATCATGAAGGTGCTTACTTTTTTTCTGAAATAGCTAGCAAAGGGGAGATCACTGGTAAGAATTCACCAAATAGCTGTTCTCCAAACAGTTGCTATACAATTACCTTTTAACAAATGGGTGATCATATTGCATGTGTGTATGTTTGAATCATAGCCTATTAATTTCTTGGCCATAATAGCCTATACATAAGTGGTGTTTCCTTAATAGCCCATATGCCAAGAAAAGCATCAATGTTTTTGCAATTCTTAGATTGCACCTAAAGTTCTAGCTGTAATCTACTTTAAATAATCCAATGAAGAATACCACCCTGTAGCTCAGTGGGTGGGGCACCAGCCACATACACCCAGCCTTGGGTTAGAACCTAGCCCAGGCCAGCTAAAACAACAATGACAACCGCAACAACAACAAAAAAATAGCCAGGTGTTGTGGCGAGCACCAGTAATCCCAGCTACTTGGGAGGCTGAGGCAAGAGAATTGCTTAAGCCCAAGAGTTTGAGGTTGCTGTGACCTGTGATACCACGGCACTCTACCCAGGTCAATAGCTTGAGACTGTCTCAAAAAAACAAACAAACAAAAAAAACAGCCTGTTTTAAAATATTTGTCTTAATTGCTAATCTAGTTATTAAGTTTTTCAAAACTTGTTTTCATGAAAGCTCACTTTGAATGACATATTTTGATATATTTTTCCGTTTTTCTCACAGATTTTGATCACTGAACTTCGAGTAGTGAAAGGAGAGATGAAAAAGGAAGAATAGTGGGTTGGGGATGAGGGTTATGACTATGAATGGAGCTTATGAAGATAAAACTTCATAATAAATCCATCCTGTCATGAGCATACAGGTTTAGTTGACTAATCTGTTTCAAGCTCTATTGCTTGTCATTTCTTAATAATCTCTGAAATTTTTAGTTTAGGTTTCTTCTACTAGCTAAGAGAACTTGAAATAACTTGATATATTTGAGTGATAACTTAAGAAGCCTCCAAAATCCTTGTTTTTTCATAACTACATTTCTTAGTTGGTTATAACATATTTGAAGTTTCTCTCCCATTTGCTATGGACTTGAATTTTCTACTTTTATCACTTTATTTCTCCTTCAGGTTTGTTCTTTAGGTTCATGTTCAAGTTCTAAGAGGTCCTCTTATTTTATATCCTTTCTTTTTTTCATTGAGAGTTTGTTCATTAAGTTTTTTCTCCTAGGGGTATAGATTAAAAATATGGTTATAAATGTGCAGTCTCTTTTTTTTTTTTTTTTAAATTAAATCATAGCTGTGTACATTAATGTGATCATGGGGCACCATATACTAGTTTCATAGACTGTTTGACGCATTTTCATCACACTGGTTAACATAGCCTTCCTGGCATTTTCTTAGTTATTGTGCTAAGACATTTACATTCCACATTTACTAAGTTTCACATATACCCTTGTAAGATGCACCACAGGTGTAATGCCACCAACCCCCCTCCTTCTGCCCCCCTCCCCCCTCCCTCCCCTCCCTTTCCCCCTTCCCCCTATTCTTAGGTTATAACTGGGTTATAGCTTTCATATGAAAGCCATAAATTAGTTTCATAGTAGGGCTGAGTACATTGGGTACTTTTTCTGCCATTCTTCAGACACTTTACTAAGAAGAATATGTTCCAGCTCCATCCATATAAACATGAAAGAGGTAAAGTCTCCATCTTTCTTTAAGGCTGCATAATATTCCATCTTGTACATATACCACAATTTATTAATCCAATCATGGATCGATGGGCACTTGGGCTTTTTCCATGATTTAGCAATTATGAATAGGGCTGCGATAAACATTCTGGTACAAATATCTTTGTTATGATGTGATTTTTGGTCTTCTGGGTATATGCCTAGTACAGGAATTAAAGGATTGAATGGCAGATCTATTTTTCGATTTCTAAATGTTCTCCATACATCTTTCTAAAAGGAATGTATTAATTTGCATTCCCACCAGCAGTGTAGAAGTGTTCCCTTTTCTCCACATCCACGCCAACATCTCTGGTCTTGGGATTTTGTGATATAGGCTAATCTTACTGGGGTTAGATGATTTCTCAAAGTAGTTTTGATTTGCATTTCTCTGATGATTAAAGATGATGAGCATTTTTTCATGTCTGTAGGCCATGCGCCTGTCTTCTTCAGAGAAATTTCTCTTCAAATCCCTTTCCAAGCCTGCGATGGGATCACTTGTTCTTTTCTTGCTTATATGTTTTAGTTCTCTGTGGGTACTGGTTATTAAACCTTTGTTGGTGACATAACCTGCAAATATCTTCTCCCATTCTGAGGGCTGTTTGCTTGCTTTACTTACTGTGTTCTTGGCTGTGCAGAAGCTTT
>CAUYPK010006069.1:0-11187 GCA_963574355.1 Loris lydekkerianus | reverse complement strand
GTGCAGCCTTAAAGAAAGATGGAGACTTTACCTGGATGGAGATGGAACATATTCTTCTTAGTAAAGTATCTCAAGAATGGAAGAAAAAGTATCCAATGTACTCACCTCTACTATGAAACTAATTTAGGGCTTTCACATGAAAGCTATAACCCAATTGCAACCTAGGAATAGGGGGAAGGAGGCAAGGGGGGAGGAGGGAGGGGGGTGGTGGGGGGAGGGAGTGGGATTGGTGAGAATACATTTCCGGTGCATCTTACAAGGGTATATGTGAAACTTAGTAAAAGTGGAATATAAATGTCTTAACACAATAACTGTGAAATTGCCAGGAAGGCCATGTTAACCAGTGTGATGTAAATGTGTCAACTGGTCTGTGAAACTAGTATGTGATGCCTCATGATCATATCAATGTACACAGCTATGATTTAGTAAAATAAAAAAAAAATAAAAAATAAAAAACACCTGTATTTAGGAAAATTTTTTTTCTTTTTTTCCCCTCTTCTACTCAAAGCCCTGGGTAAGGTCAGCAAGATACATTATGTGGAATGAATGTTTTCCAAGTTTGAGAACTAAAATTATCACCATCACTGAATGCTACGTTTCTAAAGTTGATATTGGGTCTTTCAGACAGATTTCCTACCTTGCTTGGTATCTTTACATTCTTTCCTATAACTTCAATATTGTGCCAGTTCGACATAGGCTATTGGTGGCTATGAATAAGTAGATGCTTTCAGAATAAATTTTGATTTCATTGCTCTCTTACCCCCATGTAAGAGAGCACTGTGTTTTTTTGTCTTGTACAACTTCTTTTTGTCTTCTCTACTGCTATTTAAAGCATGCTTTAAATATAAATATTTGTATTTATATTTCAATAATAAATGTGTACTTTCAAGTGTTCTTGAAGGAATGGATTTTCTCTCTGCACATCAGAAAGTTGAGAAGACCAATTTTGTAATCCACTCTTGAATTTATGTTACTGGAAATCATAATTGGTAACATTTACATAAATTCTTCTTACTAATTTTCAGTGTCAGTCATATCATACACTTTTATAACTTTATACGTGTCTATTACTGTGCTCTTGTACTGATAATTTGGATGTAGTTACATGATTTGGTGGTTGCTAATGTTACCATGTGGTTGTTATTATTTTGCATTTTGAAACAGTAAATGCCCTTTTAAAAGGACTGTGAAATTAGGCTGGGTGCAGTGGCTCATGCCTGTAATCCTGCTACTCTAGGAGGCTGAGTCAGGTGGATCTCTTGAGCTCAGGAGTTTGAAACTAGTTTGAGCAAGAGTGAGACCCTGTTTCTACTAAAAACAGAAAAATTAGCCTGGTGTTGTAGCAGTCGCCTATAGTCCCAACTGCTCATGAGGCTAAGGAAAGAGGACAGCTTGAGCCCAGGAGTTTGAGGTTGCTGTGAGGTATGAGACCATGGTACTCTACCCAGAGTAACAGTGACATTCTGTCTGGGGAAAAAAAAAAAAAAAATTTTTTAAAAATTAAAAATAAATAAAAATACTATGAAATTCAAGAAATAGTATATATCATGTAACAGTCTACTTTTCTTTGGAAGTTTTGCAGCTTTATGTAGGAAAGATTGTATTTTCATGGGAGAAGATTTGTTCCCATCTATTTAGTAAAAAGTGAAAGATATATATAATCTGAAGAGAAACCAGAGGATGTGTACATCCATTTGGAACCATTTATATTCTTTTCATTAAGCTGATTCTTGTAATAAGTTTTCACTTTTTGCCTTTTATGGTTCTTATTGTTGATGTGTATAAACTTTTTTTTGCAGGTTTTCTTTAGGTGATGCCAGGAGGCCTCTTCATGAAACAGCAATTTTGGTAGAAGATGTGGTGCACACTCAGTTAATTAATCTGGTAAGGGCATATATAATTTTACTTAATATCTCTTCTCTGCATTCTGCTTGCATTGGATCGTGACACACAACACTTCTTACAAAGTTTATTTACATCTGGAATACTTTTTTGTCAGCATTATTGGAGTATAATTTACTTATAACAAAATTTGCCAGCTTTTTAATTATGAATTTTAGGAAAAAAGTATTGATATAGAAAATTGCTGTCCTTGAAAATAGGCTCTCATTCCCTTGTGTAGTCAGTCTTTTTACGATAGCCCCTGACCCTTGACAAACTGATCTTTTCTCTATTAGTCTACTTTTTCTAAAAGTTCAAGTTTAGACTAACAAAAATTTTACAACAGTATAGAAAATTCCAGATACCCTTAGCATCTTACATAACCATAATACAGTTATCAAAACCATGAAATAATATTGGTACAATTCTATTGACTAAGTTGCCAAGCTTATTTGAATTCTACCAATTTTCCCACTTGTGTCCCTTTTCTGTTCTAAGGCATAATCTTAAATACGTTCTCAGTTATTTGTCATGTCTTTGTGGTCTCCTTTTATCAACAATAGTTCTTTAGTATTTCCGTTTATGATCTTAACAGTTTTAAAACGTACTGACAGTTAATTTGTAGAATGCTCTTATATTTTTATTGACCATTGTTTTGTTATGATTAGAATGAGGTTATGCATTTCTAGCAAAATTGCCACAGAAATGATGAGTCCGTCATCATGTTATCATCAAGGTGTTCATGATATATCTTATTTGTGATATTAACTTTGATACATTATTTAAGGTGGCTATGTGCTGAGTTTCTCCATTATAAAGTTACTATTTTTTGATTTCATGGTTAGTATGTATCTTGGGAGATATTTTATGACTGTGCAAATGTTTTCTTCCCCAAATATTTTGCCTATTAAGTTTGCCATTCATCATCTTTCTTTCCTTTTGCATTTATTAGTTGCAGTTCTTCTTAAAGGAAAGCTATTCTTTGTTTCTGTCTGTTTATTTACTTAGTTTTCTATGTCATTTAGCTATATGGACTAATAGATACTTAAATCTTTTTTTTTTTTTTTTTTTTTTTGTAGTTTTTGGCTGGGGCTGGGTTTGAACCCACCACCTCCGGCATATGGGACTGGCACCCTACTCCTTTGAGCCATAGGCACTGCCTAGATACTTAAATCTTATTTTAGGAATCATTATCTAATACTATCATTATTTTCTTTTTCTGCTCAGTTTGTTCTAGTGTTGCCCATTAGAAATTCTTTTGTGTTCTTTTCCCATTCTTCTATTGGATTTTGGACTTATTTCCCACATGTATTAGGAATAGCAATCATTTTTCTGTGATGTATGGTACAAATATGTTCTTCCTATGTGTCATCTGTGTCAGTTATCTTTTATTAATAAGTTCTAAAGCAAGGCCCTGCTTTTCTTTAATTTTATGAAAACTGAGAGTGAAGAAGTTGTAGAAGAAAAGTTGAAAGCTACCAATGGTTGGTTTATAAGGTTTAAAGAAAGAAGCTTTCTCCACAACACAAAAGTGCAAGGTGAAGCAAAAAGGATTCACCATTTTAGGTGTCATTAAGAACATCTGTGATCTCTGGGATGTGGTCAAAATATCAATATTGATGGGAGTTTGAAAGAAGTTGATTCCAGTCCTCATGGAAGACTGAGGGGTTTAAGACTTCATTGGAGGAAATAACTACAGATATGGTTTAAATAGCTAGAAACTAGAATCAGAATTGGAGCCACATAATGTGTCTGAATTGCTACACTCTTACCATAAAATTGGAACAGATGAGAATGATTCTTACTGATGAACAAGGAAAGTGATTTCTTGAGATGGTATATACTCTTGGTAAAAATTCTATGAACATTGTTGAAATTACAATGAAGGATTTAGAATATTTCATAAACTTAACTGATAAAGCAATGGCAAGATTTGAGAGAATTGCCTTCAGTTTTGGAAGACATTCTACTATGAATAAAATGTTATCAAACAATACCACAGGCTACAGAGAAATTCTTCATGAGAGGAAGAGTTAAATCAATGTAGCAAACTAATTTTTTGAAATTGTCCTAGCAACCCCATAATCAAGGCAAGAGCCTCCAATAGCAAAAAGATTAAAACTCACATAATCATTACATTAACTTTTTTTTTAAGCAATAAGATTTTTTGTTTTTGTTTGTTTGTTTTGTAAAACAGAGTCTCACTATGGTTGCCCCAGGCTAGAGTACAGAGATGTGGTAGTAGCTCACTGCAACCTCAAACTCATAGGCTCAAATAATTCTCCTAGCTCATCTTCCCAAGTAGCTAAGACTACAGGTACCCACCACCATGCCCAGGTAATGTTTCTATTTTTGGTAAAGACAGAGTCTTGTTCTGACTCAGGGTCGAACTCCTGACCTCAGGCAGTCTTCCTGCCTTAGTTGTCCAGTGTTCTAAGAATAACAGGGGTAAGTCACTGTGCCAGTTTGTTCAAAACTACTTTTGTGTTTTTCAGGAGTGTTTAAAATTTTTCTTTTCTTAGCTTTACTTATTTCTTTTTTCTTTATTTCTTTCTTTTTTTTTTAGACAGAGCCTCAAGCTATTGCCCTGGGTAGAGTGCTGTGGCATCTCAGCTCACAGCAAACTCGAACTCCTGGTCTCAAGTGATTCTCCTGCCTCCATCTTCCAAGTAGCTGGGACTACAGGCGCCCACCACAACGCCTGACTATTTTTGGTTGCAGCCGTGATTGTTGATTGGCGGGCCCAGGCTAGATTTGAACCCACTAGCTCAGGTGTATGTGGCTGACGTTTTAGCGGCTCGAGCCATACGCGCCAAGCCTGACTTTACTTATTTCTCGAATATATTTTTATTTAATTTTCTTTGTTGCTATTGTAAATATATTTTCACTGTAATTATTTAATATTCAAAAATATTCAGAAGTTGAAGGAAAAACAAATCTACAGATTCAAGAATCTGAGCAAACTCCAAATAGGATAAAGTTTAAGAAATGGCATGTTCAAATTGCTGACAATTTATAATGTAATATAAATCTTAGAAGATGATAAGTATATTACTTACCATAGAGGAAGGATGGTTTAAAGATAGTAGAATTCTTGTCAGAGTACATGGAGGCTAAAAGGAAAAGATGCAGCAGTTTTAAAGTACTTGATACAGAATTTTGGGCTGACAGTTATTTTCCTCTGATTTCATCTTTACATAGGCATCTCCTTTTCTCTCTCTGTGCCTTGCTGTCTCATAAGGTTACCAGATATTTATTATTTAATGCTACTGTTATATGTATTAAATCTTTGTATTTTATCTTCACATCATGGTGTTACAACTTCTCCTTTAAAGAGTCATAGTTTTTAAAGGAATGTAGAGAAAGAAGAAATTGTATATATATTTTATATTTATCTAGCATATAGTAGATATGTAGGTATATACGTACATTTCCTCTGTTCATCCTTTCTTCTTACAGATTTGAGTTGGTATTTGAGTTATTTCCTTCAGCCTGAAGAACTCCTTGTAATACTTTTTTGTAGTACAGTATGCTAATGATGAATTCTCTTACATTTCTTTCATCTGAGCGTACCTTTGTTCACCTTTATCCTTGAAATATATTTTTTCTCTGTGTGAAGTTCTAGGTTGATAATGTTTTCCTTTAACTCTTTGCATATGTTATTCTAATATTTTCTGACCTACACAAGTTTCTGATGACAAGTCAGCTGTTACTCATTTATTCCCCTATACATAACCTGTAATTTTTTTTGTGTGTGTGGCTGCTTTCATGATTCTATTCTTACCTATGGCTTTTGGCAGTTTGATGTGTTTAGGATTGGTGTTCTTTGTCATTATTTCCTTGCGAGTTTGTTGATCTTGTTGGATCTACAAACCAGTATTTTCCACCAGTATGTGGAAATTTTCAGCCATAATTTTATTCCTGTGCGTTTCATTTTGAGATTTCAAGTATATGTATGTTGGACCATTTGGCATTGTTTCACAAGTCTCTGAGGGTCTTTAGTTTTTCTCCAAATATTTTCTGCTGCTTTTTTTTTTCTGTTTTTATTGGGTTTTTTAATTTTATTGTTTGACTTTGATAATTTCCATTGGTATATCTGTAACTTCTCTGAGTTTTTTGCCATCTCTAATCTATTTAGTCTATGTAGTGTATTTTTCGGTTTAGTCATAATATTTTATATTATGTATCTGTTTCAAAATCTATCTTAACTGGGTTATAAAACCTTTTTTTTGAATCATGGATATGTGCTTTTATGTTCTTCCATTTTAAGTATAGAATATGAAACACTATTTGATGATTATCATTATCCTAGTATAATAAATTGTAGATTGATATGTAGTAAATAGCACCTCTTTACTCATAATGAGAGATCTTCTTACAATGCATGCTCATCTGTCCTTATCTATTTGATATTTGGATGGCAGCTTTGATGTCTATTTGTGTGATCAGTCCTGTCTAGCATTATGTTGATTGAGATCTTTCCTAGAGGAAGGCTTTGCTTTGTTCTCTTTAGCATATCGAGACATATGGTTAAAGGGTTTCTTTTTAATCTGTGACTTTTAAAAATGAGCATATTCAAACTAAAATATCTCTTTAGCTACATTTTCCCCACCAATTGCCATGGGTATTTTGCTAAAGGTATGACCCAGAGGATCAACTGAGAAGGAATTTCCAGTCCTTTCCTTCCTTAGTATCTCCTTTTTCCTGTTCCAGTATATTTTATAGCCAATTCGTTTGAAATATAGTCTTTACTTTAATGTCAGAGAATTTCAGAGTATAAATTGCTTACAGTTCCAGTGAATTGTAAGTAGTGTCACATGTTACTTGATTTTCTTAGCATAGATATAAAAGAACTTCTCCCTTTTTCATGTGTGTCTCTTTCCATGCATTAGGCTATTTAAAGGATCTTCATTTGTGTTTCCTGCTGGTCTGCTGGAATCTTATCCCCTGATCTAAGCTAAGCTTTTCTAGCCATTTACATCCTGTCTAATGCTTGCAATTTTTTATTTGTGCTTAAAGTTTCAGTTCTGCCTAAAACTTTGCATAAAAGTCTAGTACATACGAGTGGGTTCCAAATATTTCAGATTGTACAAAAATGCAGACCTTTTGTAAAACTCACACTCTTGAGATTAGGTTGCATTACTTTACTGAAATTGGTAGAGATTTATGCCTGCTAAAAGTTGCTTGAGTTCCCAGGCATGGTGGCTCACACCTGTAATCCCAGCACTGTGGGAGGCTGAGGAGGGAGAATTGCTTGAGCTCAGGAGTTTGAGACTCGCCTGAGCAAGAGCGAGACCCCAACTCATAAAAAGAAAATGGAACCTAGCCGGGCGCCACAGCGATTGCCTGTAATCCCAGCCACTTCCAGAGAATGAGGCAGCAGGATGCCCACAACCCTAGTCTGAGGTTGCAGTGAGCTACGACACCAACTGCACTCTGCTCAGGGGCATAAGGTGGGACTCTGTCTCAACAAAAAACAAACAAACAAACAAAATGCATGAGTTTATATTATGCTGTTGATAATATTCTTTTGGTAATACCATATTTTTAATGAAATTCAAAAACTATCATGCTTTCTGATGGATGTATGGCTTTCATTTTTCTATCCATTCTGATTTAAATATCAGACAAGTCACTTCATTTTGTATATAGAAATAACAGGGTTATTCAACATTGCATTTAAAAATCATTTTAGATTTTCACTATATAAATTTACCAGGCAACATAGTAAGCTGTTTAGTCGGTTGAAATGTGTTTTCATATCTGAATTTATTGTCAAGATTATTCTTGAAAGTATTCACAATCTTGAATTAGGAAAGTTAATAAATATATGTATGTGAAGAGTAACTGTATTCCATCTGTATTAGCATGCATTAAAACCAGCCTCCCTCCCTCTTCTTATGTCTTGTGCTTTTGAATTTGGACAGTTAATGTTTTCCAACTACACTATTCTCATTCATCAAATTTTGTGTTCTCTTATGTATCTGAAGTAAGAGATATTTTGAGCTCTTATTCTCTGCTTCCTTTTTTAAGATCTTTGGAAGTCTTTTATCAGTAATAATTTCCCTAGTACTGGCCATTACTCTTGATTAGTGTGGAGTTTATGCAGGAAAGAAGAAAATGAAAGTTAGTAAATATCTGTGTTTGAGGCAGTCTGCTAAAGATTATGCTCATATTATTTTATTGTGTGTATATTTAAATTAGGCCATTTTTCTAGGTTATTTTTTAAAATCCAGTTATTTCTGTATGACTTTTTAACTTAGAAATCTTTACCTCAGTTTTAATTTACCATATTTGTCATATAAATATAATTAGAAGCTTTTATTTCTTTTTCAGATCTTAGTATTCTTCTCTACTTGAAGAATATATAATTATTTTGTGAAATATGTATTTTATCCTTTTAGATTCTGAAATGAACGCCTCATTTTCATCTTATATCTTATTAGGGGTGTAATTTTTTTGTACTATATTGGGTTAGAAACCAATTTGTTTATGCTGATAATTTTAAATGTTTCTAGTCGTTCTCACATTTCTGAATGAATTTATAAATCACATTATTAGTTTTACGAAAATATTATTAACTATCTTGGAAAGAAGACTAAGGCAATTAGTTACTAAGGCAGATACTAATAAGAAGCAGCAAGATGTTAGTTGTGACAGTGTAAAAGCCAAGGTAAAATAATTGCTGTAAAAACACAAAATTATAGATTATTACATAGGTTTACATGTAAGATATGCAAAGCATGTTCTAGAAAGTATATATTAAAATATTGAAAGCTTCAACTTTTTTTTTTTTTTTTTTTTTTTTTGAAGCAGAGCCTCACAATGTTGCCCTGGGTAGAGTGCCGTAGCATCACAGTTCACAGCAACCTCCAACTCTTGGGGTTAAGCGATTTTCTTGCCTCAGTCTCCCAAGTAGTTGGGAGTACAGGTGCCCGCCACAATGCCTGGTTGTTTTTGGTTGCAGTTGTCACTGTTGCTTAGCAGACTCAGGCTGGGTTCGAATGCACCACCCTAGGTGTATGTGGCCAGCGCCCTTGCCAACTGAGCTACGGGCACCGCCCTACCTCAACTTTTTGATGGTGATTTATTACTCTGTTGCATACAGCACAGTGTGATGATTGACATTCCCAGCCACAGAAGGCTTCAAACACTTAGAAAAACTGATACATTCAGGATATAGTCTTTAGAAAGTAAAGGCAGTGTAACACATAGAAAGAAGTTTTTCAGTAATAAAACTTAATCGTTTTTTTCATAAATGGGGAAATTGCTATGTGTATTACAGGATGTATTTCTCAAAAGACCAAAAACTTTCTCCCCTTAAAACTGTAAAGGTTCCTTAATTTAGTTTCAAAACTGATTGCTTGTTTTAACTAAGTCTTTTTGTTCAGATAATAAACTGCTTAGTAACCATTAATAACTGAACTCATGTTTGGATTTCAGAATAGATTTGAATGATGTAGTTATTTGCTAGTGAATGATGTAGTAAAATGTTTGTTATTCATTTATATGAAATCAACTCTTACCAAGTCATAGACCTTTCTAATTAGAGTATGAGGAATGTTTCTCAATTTTATACTTAAGAAAGGGTTTGAAAAAGAAGCTTGGGACCAGATTTTCAAGGTCATTGAATTTCAAAGTGAGTAATTCTATAGACAGCTGGCGCAACTGAAAATTTTAGAGAGTGTCATAGTAAGGAAAGTAGATAGAATAACCTGATGATTATATATAGAACAGTGAATGATTCAAGATGGTGCTACTGAAGATATCAGTTATGAGAGGGACATTGCAGTATTTATGCGAGAGACATTACTAGTTAGATGGGGGGATAGGTTCTGAACCAAGGGATAAAAATTCTAGATTTAAGAGAAAACAGTATGTGAAGAAACATATTCCATGGGTTTCAGAGCTTACAGAGAAGATGTAAAGAATGGCCTTCCTTATCCAGAATTAGAACCCATCTGCTAGCAAAGTAGGCAATTAGAACTGAACTATTGTATTGACTTTTTTCTTGATGCCATAATATTGTTATTTACATTTAAATTCTAGGTCCCTAAATATGTTTTGTTTTGGTATTTTTATGCCTTACAGTTAATGTATTTCTTAATTTCAGATTAATATGAGAGTAAAAATGATTAAGTTACATTATTTGGGTTCCTAGGGTAAAGTTCAAGTTGAAGTTGAGCCCTTCTTCAGGGGATGTACTTTATACCCTTTCATTATGCATATTAGGGGAGAGTTTACCAATCCCCCTCCCTTCTCTCCTTTCCCCTTTTCTCCTCTCCCTTCACTCCCACTTGAATATACTTGTGCTTTTCTTTTCTGTGGGCATGTAGGTGTTTTTCTATTGGTTTAATATTAGTATTGAGTATATTATTATATACTTGCTTTTTCATTCTTGTGGTATTTTACTGAGAAGAAGGTACTTGCACTTCATCGAAGTAAGTACAAAAAATGTAAATTCTCCATCTGTCCATCTTTTTTATAGCTGAAGAGTATTCCATGGTATACATATACCACAATTTGTTAACATATTGTGTTTCATGGGTGGATGGGCACTTGGGTTGCTTCCACGTCTTGGCAATTGTGAATTGAGCTGTAATAAACATTCTAGTGCAAATGTGCTTAGTGATGTTTTCTTCTAGATAGATATCTAGTAATGGGATTGTGGGACCCAATGGAAAGTCATAGCTCTTAGCTCTTAGCTCTTTCAGGATTCTCTATATTTCTTTCCATACAGGCTGTATTAGTTTGCACTGTATTTTTGAATATACACACACTCTCTCCTCTGTTTTTATTACGTTTTAAATAAGACTTAAAAAATACTAACTTATCAGAAATACACTATAGCAGCGATTCTCAACCTGTGGGTCGCAACCCACAGGAACTGTATTAAAGGGCCATGCCATTAGGAAGGTTGAGAACCACTGTACTAGAGGAAAAAGAAACAGCATACATTTAACTCCCTACTAATGAAGCACTAATGCATATTTATTATAATGCACATAGTTCTCTCCACAGATGAATATTATAAATACTGAAACAGTCTAGTTTGCAGTGAAGTCTTACATACTGACTGTTTTTCTCTTATGGTTTGTCCTTGTTTCTTATTGTGGTATTATTTAATGACTTTCATAGGCTCTGCTCATTGTCTATAATTTTTTTTTTTTTTTTTTATTAAATCATAGCTGCATACATTGATATGATCATGGGGCATCATACACTAGCTTCACAGACCATTTGACACATTTTCATCACAATAGTTAACATAGCCTTCCTGGCATTTTCCCAGTTACCATGCCAAGA